>JARHVA010003203.1:105000-230000 GCA_037957365.1 Torreya grandis | reverse complement strand
TGACCAACCACGAGAGATAGGGTGATACACACAAATAAGATTTAGACTTAAGCTAAAGTAATCTATGTATCCAAGGACAAGACTTACTAGAACACTTAGGCTAAACTATGAACTAACATGTTATCTCAAGTCTCAACTATGTGTATGCTTAGTTTATGAAAGGGAATAAAGGGAGATCCAAAGTGGACTAATAAAATGAGATTATAATGAGATGAATTATTTGCTAATTGATCACATGGTAAAAAAGGAATGACTAAAAGGAGCAATGTTTATATAACCAAGTCACAATAATAATTATATGTGTTTATAGAGATAAAATAAAAAATAATCATGAAAAAGAAAAATGTTACCAATAATAAAGGAATTCAAGAAGAAAAATAACCCATAATAGAACATATTAAGAATCATAAACAATATAAAGTGTAAAACCAAAGTCACCATGTACGATAGATAAAAATTTGACATAGTGTCAAATGCTATAAAATAGATAAATGTAAATTTGGAGCACACATCCAATCCAAATGAAAATGTAAGAACACCATGCATGTGTTCATAAAGACTGATATATTTGTCCACACACATTATCCATAACATCTGATAAGTCTATGTAAATTTAAACTTAGACTACAGCTAAAGTTTCATCAATCTTCAAGGAAAGTTGAGAAAATACTTTACATCAAATCTCCTCAACAAAAAATGTAGGAATGCTTGAAGAATAATGTTGATGAGGGATATCATGTAGGGGATGAAAATGAAAATACATGGGATTGGTTTTTATAGGAGATGAAGGTGTCACTATTAGGAAAGGATCCATGGGTGAGGGAAGGTTTACGAGTGAGGGATTCATGGGTGGAGGAACAATAGGTGGAGAAGGGACCATAGGTGATGATGGAACCATAAGAGGTAAATCCACTATGGAAGAAGGAGATAATTTTTTCAAGAGAGGCCTATGGGAGGAAGGGTAGAAGGTGTAGGAATGGTTAGTAGATGATCCTTAAGATGCTAATAAAAGATACAATAATGATAGGTGTGATGTGTGACACATTGGTTCCAGTTATAATATATCTCTCCTTACTTAGGAAGATACTCATGTAATACTTTTGAGGGAGTTATAATATTTTTTGAGGGTTGAGGAGTAGTGGGATGAAAAATGTCGATATACTATCATAATTTTAGAAAATGCATAGAAGAATGGTTATGAGTAACATATATGCTTGTGAGTAGTCTTGGTAGGTGTAGTCATAGGAAGAGTGGAGATAGTAGCCCATGATTATTGGTATAGGAAACAACCTATAGTCCATTGACCAATAAATTTATGAATATCACAATAAGGTTGATCATCCCATTTTGTGGGTGAAGGAAAAATCTATGGTAAAGGGAGAAAACCATCACCAAGATAAGGTGGGGTTGGTGGAGTAACAAAACAAGGCTCAACTAAAGAATAAATATCATCAAAAATAGGAAGAGAGATAAAATGGGAATAGGTTCTAAACTAAGATCTAATAAGGGAGGATTGGGGTCCATATAAGGCTAAAGGATAGTCTTAATCATCTTAAGGATAAGAAGATTAGAGGGGTCATAGTATTTAACAAAGTGATTGGACCGGTCTTATCATGATCCATAATCAGACTCCTAGGAGGTTCTTTGAAAACTAGAGGTGTGCACACCATCTTTACCCTATAATAAAGAAGAAAACTACTAAAATTAGGAAAAATATAGGATGAAATTCTATAAGATATACTTAAATACTAAATCAAAGAGGAATGATAATGAATAATTTCAACATCTCAATCCTGAACTAGACCTCCTAAGAATGGATCATCTAAGGTATAACCATCATCATAATCAAGTGTATGAAGAGTGATGATACAAGTAGGGATGACCTTGTCATCCGATGTGGTGTGGTGAATGGAATGCCAAGTCTTAGTTAAGACAATGATTATATCATCACAAGGTGGTTGATGGGAATGAGGTTATAAAGAACAAGAAGATGAGAGATGAGATGAGGTGAGGTGAGAGATCCAAAGTTTTAATCTTGGGATTAGTCTCATTGGTTCATCATCATCAAAATCTAGGAGGTTAAGGGGTATATTATTGATGAGTTTGAGGTGACCATTGTAACCTTAGGTGGAATTTATAGGAAACATAAACCATTAAGATTCATGAAATGGAACCCTTGTCAAGGGTTTAAGGGTGGGAATCTTGAATACACCATGGTCTTGGAATTTTTCAAAATTACAAGGATTGGTGTCACCTTGAATATTATAGATGGATAAATTATGAGGAAATTTAACACATTATCAAGTGGAAGATGAATTTGATCTCATATGATGAGTCCATGGCTTATCAAGAAAAATGTTATAAGATAGAGGAAAGTTGAATATCATCACCTTCACATGAACAGTGACAAGTGGGATGGTAATGGGGAGCCACATACAAATTAAGGGAGGAATTTTACTTCAATAATAGCCTTTACATGTGTTTCATGTGGATTTAAGATTGTATTTGGAATATCCAAGGATTTTGATGAAATTGATAGAGGTAACACAAGTTTTGGAGCCCTCATCAATCAAGGCATGCTTGACTTGGATATTACCAATTTGGACACTAATAAAAAGAGGAGGATCATCTACACAAAGTAGAATCTAATTGGAGATCATAGAAGTAATGAGGAATTTAGGGAAAGAGAAGAGTCCATTGTTTCATTAGCATATATAGACATATCTTCGCACTATTGTAAAATGCTATCTTTTGATCCAGATAAGGTGGCTTCACATCCTACTAGGGGAGGATGAGGGATGTTCATTTTGAACAAAAGATGCATAGGATGGTTATGATGATGAAAATAGGTCCTCATAAGTTTTAGAAATGGGATTTTAGATGGGAGGTTAGTAATCTCTATTATAGGATCCCATTCATCATAACCTAAAAGAGGACTGTTGGAAATAAGTGCATAGTGTTGAAGGAGGTCCTCAGAAGGAAGAGTTGAAGTACATGTGAATTTATGTTGATAAGAGGTAGAATATTTAATTGTAGGACAAGTTTTTTTATTATCTTGAGGAGATGGGGTAGTTGATGTAGGTGTGGTTTGAGAATAAGTGTTGAGATAAGTTTGAGTATCATTAGAGATAGTTAAAGAGACTAGAGGGATGGTAAAAATTGTATGAAAAGTGTTATCTAAGGGGGCTATCAGAATTGGCTCATCAAAAGATATGAGGTCTTCTTGACCTAACTCATTTAATTTATTTGGATAAGAATCTTAGATAACATGAAATGTGTGAGATAATTGAGGTGTGCGGATAGGTTGAGGATTAATAAAGGAAACCACCCTTCACATATTAGTCATATATACTACATTCTCTTTAGGAGTTGCGTCCAGAAGACTATCAACATTATTGGTATAAGGGGTAGGCTTGTATTGGTTATCATGGTGATTTCAAAAATGATCTTTATAGATATCCAAATGAAAATTAACTTAATTGAAAGATTGATATTTAGTTTGTGTTTCATGGGCTTTGAAAGTAATATCATAGGCTTGTTGGCATTGAAGAATGATAAAATCATGGTCAAATTTGGGGCCAAGAATGAAATCAATATACAAATTATGAAGCTACCTATAGGTCTCATGAGAATGACCCCAACTAGCATGAAACCAATAAACTTTATTCAGATCATACCAAGATTTCATGGGATGAGTGGGATCAAATTCTTATGGGAGAGGCCTTGGTAGACATTTTTGTAATTCTACCAAGGATAGGGGTTTATGAACATTGATGTTTTTGGCTAAAGATAAATGAGTATTGGTGATGTGGTTAGGAGGGAAATCTTGTTTTGAAGTTTGGTTGGGAACATCTTGAATAGTATCATAAGAGTCAGTGACACCATCATTGTAGCATGATGATTCTTATTCTTGAGTAAAATGAAAGTACCCATATAAGGCTAGGATGGCTTGAATTGATGCATAAGGAAATATTGATGCTTAGCTTGGTTAATAGCCTCCTCTAAAGTATGTGGAGAGAGAGTCTAGACCTGATATTATAACTTAGGAAAAAGAGCATTGGTAAATAGATGAAAAAGGTTATCATTGGCCATATTATTTTCACATTTTTTAGATAAGGTCTTCCATAATTTAATGAAATCTTGGGGAATTTCGGTCTCAAGTTTATTACACTTGATAAAATAGGCCAAGGTATTCTTAGGAATATCACTAGTTTGGATCTATTGGATTAGAGCATTTACTAAATCTTCCAAACTAGTAATTGAATGAGATTTGAGTTGGTTGTACCAATATAAAGTATCACCCATGAGGGTTTTGGATAATATATTTGTAGTGGCAAAGGTATTTATCTTTACCCAATCTTTATATATATCTCCAAATGTTTTTAAATGAAGAGTAGGATCGATTGACCCATTGTAAGAAATGGTAGGGGTGATACCTCCTATATTAATATTATAAATTTGAGATGTAAGAGGATAATTTTGAAGATTCTTGATTTTATTATTAATAATATGAGGTTAAGGGATGATATTACCATGGTAATATCAAAGAAGAGGTGGGGGAACATTTTTATTATGAATACCCCATGACATCTATTGAGGGTGGGTTTGAAGATGGATAAGATGATTTTGAATTTGAATAATTTGATTTGCATTGTTAACTTGGAAAACATTCATTTAATTAAGTGTTTTTAATAGGAATTGATGTGTTTGAGTTTCATTATTGTTTAAAGTATTGGAGTTGGTTATAGTGGCTTGGGTGCCACTAGGGGTGTTAGTAGGATCCTGAGAAGAATGGTTAGTATGGTAGTAGTGGGATAATTCGTTTGTGTGTAAAAATATAGACTAGTCAAGGGATAAGAAGAAGTAGGACTAGAGGCATGAGTATCTTGGGTAGAAAATAATATACTACTAGAAGAGTTGAGAAGAGTGGGTCTCAAGAGAGGCCCACTAGATGTAGAACCTACCATGTTAATAGAGATACTAGGCATGGAGGTAGAGGAAATCAAAGAAGAAGTTATTATATGAGAAGTCAAAATAGAGGGAAAAGTATGAAAAAAAAAGAATCTAGTATCCTCAAATCCATGTGAGAACATGGGATAAGGTGAATGGGGCTCCTCGACTTGACCACTTATCATGAGATGGTAAATAGTAGAAGGATCCTTTCATCAATGTTGAGGAAACTCATTGAAAAATAAGAGAATTTTTGGTGTATAATCTAATTTTGATTGATTTTTAAGTGAGAAGAGAGAATTAAAAAGTGAATAAGAATTAGGAAGGGTCCCATAATTTATAGTGTGAATGGATATATACACATTACTTTCATCTAGGATAAGAGCCACACGATACTTATGTGAGAACCTATTAGCATTGGTAAGACTCATCATATCTATTGAATTCAAATTAGTGTTATCTTAAAATATGAATTTCATGATGGAGAGTGATTATGAAGGAAAATTTTATGCAAAATTAAAGGGAGATACAAAATATAGATAAGAGTACAGAGTCAAGTAGGTGAACCTTGTACTAAAAATAGGGTATGAAAATTAAACCAACAAGGATATAAATTTGACTAGGTTGACTTAATATTGTAACCTAAGATAAAGGGAATCCTAACAAGGATATAGTGTTGACCATGTTGAACTTTTACTATAACTTGATAGGTAGAAAGGAGTACTAGGTTGACTACGTCAACTCAATACTGTAGTCACAAAAAAGATAGTTTGTAAGAGATTATGTTAAATATAATCATAATGTATTGAAAATAAGGATTTTTTTAAAAAATATACTTTAAATAAATAAATGGAAACAAATACACAAACAATTATATCAAAGAGGATGATCTAATTGGGGCACACAACATACAATCTTGCACCAATGCTAGCTAATGCAAGTTTTTAGAATACAACATACAATGAGTAGAGAGCAAACAATCAATTGAAAAAAAATGATAACTAAGTGGTCATCATGTATGTTTTTATTATTATAAAGCATTATTTTAAGTGTGATAGAGAAGTTGGCTAAAATTAGAGAACTAAAAAGAAATTTATGGATAGTTTTAAGACATTCAAACTGAAATGGATCTATGTTGACAATGGTACTAGCTTGGTATTGGGTCCTACCCCCTCACTTCATAATCTCATATAAATAAGGACTTTAGGTGCTTTTCCAATATATACCACTAACCATGTGTTGATACTTGGCTAGAAAACCAAGTCGACTTACCCCTTGGTGATGAAACTCAAGTAGGAAAGCCTTATGTAGACAAATGTTTAGATGCATTTTGAAATTATGTGATTTGATAGTGTGTTTAAGAAAGAAAAAATAGTGAAACTAAATGATATATTGAAAAACCACCTAATTGGACTATGTGAGTTACTCTAATTATGTAAACAATTAAAAGTGACGTTGGAATTAATTACTAGCATATAGTTGTTAATTCCTAATTTAAGCACAATATAGAGTTGGTTTAGATAATAGTATATGAGAACATTATAGAATAGAGTCATCAAGGTTTCCATTATACTACAGAAGCAAGAGTCCTTAAGAAATAAGTTGACTAGGTTGACCTAGTCTTTTAGATAGAAGATAGACTATAAAGCTAGGTTGACCAGGTCAACCTAGTTTGTTGTATGATTATAGTTTTGAAGACTACAAACTTTGAAAAACAAAAATATAAGGAAGAACTAAATTTAAAGAGAGAGAAATGAAACTCAATGGGTTGGAAGATGTTGATGACTATGAAATTTATGTTGAAGTGCCTTGAATGTTGCTTTTAAGTTCTACCAATTATGTCAACTGGGTCTACCTAGTTCTACAATTCCCTATTTGTTAAAACCTATTTAAGATGACTATACTAGCTTGGTCGACCTAGTTTGTTATTTGGAAGCTGGTTAGAATACTAAGTTGACCTAAATGACTTAGTTTTCTATTCTAGAGTTGAATAAGAGACTACGTTAACCTATTCGACATAGTTTATTATGTGGAAGTGAATAAGAGTATTGTGTCAACTTTTTTGATGTAGTAACTTGTATCTGATGAAGACCTACATAGAAAGAATAGTCATTTTGATGTAAATGTGTGTTAAACATGTACACAAAAGCTAGAAATTATACTAGCCTAGTCAAACTAGTATCAAAAATATATAAAAATAATAAAATGATAAAAATAAAAAATGTGAAAGAAAACCTACAAGGGTTAGGTTCAAATCAAGTTCACTAGATTATATGTAATTAGAAATGCATCAAATCCAAAAATCAATCCTAGATCGAAGAAGATAGATCCTACTTACACTTTTTATTAGGGATACATTAGATAATTAGGAACATGACCAATATGGATCTACTAGATCAAATTAGGGGATCTCTTATCACAAATAATATCACTAGGGAGGGTTACAAAGCCTCCAATCAAGCAACATTATAAAATAACCCTAACTAGGTCCTATGCTTTCATATTCACTATACTAATAACAAGTAAAGCAAATAAATATAATCTAGTTCTTGCCAAATCTTGTGGCACAAAGTGGGGTTAATAAATAACAAAATTAAACATGCATAAAAGACATATACTCGCGTTAATGTATACAAAATCCTAATGCATGGAAGAGAAGTAGAAATGCATATCTATCTACCCTTACAAAGGAGGAACAAAGTTAGGAATACTTACCTTTGAAGATGAATCTATCAATCCTCAATCTCTCCTTTAGCCAAGGTGATTTGCAAGAGGTTGTTGTGGTATGTAAGGATGGCAAGGATAAATCATATCTAAGCTACACAACCTATCAATTCATCCAAAATACTTATCCACAAGATAATATCTATATCTTCAAATAAAGTATGAAACCCTAAGCTTGATCCTTAATTATAATGGTGTATAAATAGATGCATAATATAGCTTAATTTTTCTCTTCTCAATAATGGTAAAATAATTGTAAATATATAGACATATTTAACCCTAAACCATTGTAAAATTTTTTACCAATAGGGTCGACCCAGTTGACCTAGTATCATTATTAATAAAAACACACTAGGTCATGGGCTAGGTTGGCCAAGAGCCAACCTAGACCCTAATTATGTTTTACCAATAATAGTACAAGGTTGATCCAATCAACCTAGTCATGTCTACTATAAAAAGAGGTTTTAGGTTAAGAAAAGGGTGTATGCAATTAGAAATGCATCATGTATATAAATCAATCTTAGCTTGAATAAGATATAACATACCTACACTTTCAACTAGGGATACATTTATTAAGAAAGATTATGACCAATATGGGGATTTACTAGACCTAATTAGGGGATCACTTGTCACAATACACCATATGAGGTAGGGTTATGAAACCTATAGTCTAACATAATCATGCAACAACCCTAAAAGAGTCCTAAGGTTTGATATTTTACCTATGCTAATAAAAAATAAAGTAAATATAATCTAGTGCACACCAAAGCTTGTGGAACAAAGTGGGGGTTAGAAACAAAACAAAATAACTAAACTAAACATATATAGAAGACATATACTCAAGTCAATGTATACAAAATACTAATTCATGGAAGAAAGAAAAAAAACTACGTTATCTATCTACTCTTACAATGGATAAATAAATTTAGGAATACTTACCTTGAAGATGAACCCATCGAGCCTCAATCTCTCCCTTGGACAAGGTGATTTGCAGGAGATTATTTTGGTTTATAAGGATAATAAAGATAAATCAAATATAGGCTACATAACCTATCTATACATCCAAAAGAATTCTCCACAAGACAAGATTCATATTTACAAATAAATTATGGAACCCTAAGATTTATTCCTCAATTATAATGGTCAATAAGTAGATGTTTATTTGCACTTATTCTTCTTTGCTTCTCTTTTCTTATAAATGGTTGGAAATGAACTTGTATATATAGGTAGATATTTCCCTAAATCCTCATAAAAACACTGGTTATATATTGTTGGCCATGGTTGACCCTATATGTTTTTAGAGATAATTCATTAGGTCTAAGCTAAGTCAGCTGAAAGGCTAACAAACCCAAAAAGTGAAAAATACCCTTAACTATATAGGGGCAGCCATGGTTGACCTAGTATAGCTAATAGTCTAAAATGGAATTAAGGAAAGAAAAGGAGGATAGAAAGAGTAAAATTATTGGAATGGGTAGGAATGAGAAGAATAAGCTTAGGGTTAGTGGTTTTAGGAGATGAGTGTGTAGATGGCAAGTGGTAAAAGAGATAACAATCTTATGAAGCACTGATGGTTTGCCCACCCCTTTCTCAGTACACCCCTTAAGGCATGCACTTAGAGAGATTGAAAATTGATAGGTTCCTATAAGATATAAAATTATATTAATCAATAAAAGTTTGAAAATATTATGTGTATACGTATGCCCCACTTGAAGCTCATCATGTGTCATGTGAGTGCAACATGAAATGGTTCTTTAGGATAGAAAATGATAACACATAACACTAATGCTAAGTAAAGTGCAATAAGTAGAAAATAATATAAAATAAAGGATATAATTGAAGAAAAAATACCTTTACTTACCTTAGTGCTATAGATAAATAAGTAGACTATAAGAGAAAGTGAAGGCATCCAATGGAAAGAACACTAGCCAAACCTGTAGAAGTTAGTGCAAAATATAGCCAAAAATAATTTTTTTAGAAAATAGGAATATAATAGGGAAAATAATCCCTACATCATAAAAAATACAATGCATTTTATGGTTTTTAAAATGGATGAGTGAAAACAAAGATATAGACAAAAGAAGGAATCTGTAGGAGAATAATTGAAGAATTTGAATTTTGAAAAGTGTTTTAAAATAGGGGGAAAGAGAAGTCATTTGTTGATTTTTATTATCAAAGAGAGAAAAAGAGATCTAGATACCAAATTATCTAAGATGGTGAGGATATGATAAGATAGATAGGGAGAGGCTCTAAGAGCTACAACAGGTGCACTACAAGTATGCATCTATGAATCTCAAACTAGTTTTTGAAATTTATATTGAATTAAGTGTATTTTTAGTAATTTTTAATTTTAAACATTTATAGATATTAGAATGGGATAAAATTAGATTCTAGGGGTAAAAAATAGTAAGATGGGAAATGGGTTTAGAGGAATTAGGAAGAAAACAAAAAAATGCACCTTTTAAGGAAAATGTAAGGGGTCAATAGGCAGAATGAATAGGGTCAACCCAGTAGGCTAAAACTAGGTAGAATCCATAGTGCGGACCTAGTAGGTATGGGTTAACCCTATACATTTATTAGGATACCACACTAATTTAATTTTCTAATTGATTTGAAAGGTCTAGAATGAAAATGCAACACTAAGAAGTGAAAATAAGAGGGTTGACTAAGATTTTGTAGTCAACTAAGGAAAAATAGGGAAATTTTGGCCAAACTACTTTGATGAAAGAACTAAAAAAATTAAAAAAATCATATAGAAAGATGGAAGAGGGATATAATGGCATAAAATGACTAAAAGAGGAAAAGAAGGATTGAGTAGGCTATAAATAGGGTAAAATGAATAAGCGTAAAGGAAGTTAGGCTTGCTTTTTATTTAAAAATATAAAAAAGAATGTATTTTGAATATACATGAAATGAAGGAACTAATATATCCTTTGTTATTTCTTGGTTGTAGAGATAATAGAGGTTATAGATATTAGTGGATGTGTCTTGATTACTATAATTATTAGAGTTATTTTCAAATAGAGATAAGGCTATACTAGTATCCATAGGTCTAAGAAGCATAGCTAACATGTGTAGGATCCCAATGAATTTAGATCTATTAGTCATGTTCCTGAATTGTTGGGAGTGACTAACTAACACCTTCAGATGGAAGGTGGATGGGGATGTGATAGAGGTGGCCATCACACTAGAGGATGTCCATACCATCCTTGGGCTACCCATTATAGGAGCACTGATGAGCACAGGGATACTGAATAACATAGATGAGAGGAGAGCCTTATCCATGTGGGATACATGATTAGAGATGATTTTGGTAGGGTATAAAGTTAGTATGGACAATACATATACATTATAAATTTTGGCGATCTAGATATCTATGATAGGACTTATGACACAATAGGTGTTATGTCACAAGTCATATGGAAAGGTACCATAGTTCATGGTAGCCTTGAGTAGGATGATGTTGGAAGAATGAGT
The DNA here is from genome assembly GCA_037957365.1 of Torreya grandis. Lineage (NCBI taxonomy): Eukaryota > Viridiplantae > Streptophyta > Pinopsida > Cupressales > Taxaceae > Torreya > Torreya grandis. The sequence continues at coordinate 218,852 of JARHVA010003203.1, read as the reverse complement.
TCTATATGTTCTGGGATATATCATCTAGGTCCAACTGATACATGATCTATATGAGATGCTACTTAAAGGGTAGAAGACAAAAATACTAATCATATTACTAATAGCTTATATATATGAGAGGTTTCTTATGTATTAGCTAGCTAGATTACCCTACGTGGTCAATGATAGGTCACCTTGAGTATCAAGATGAAAGGAGGACCAGGTAGTATAGGCTATGCCCCATGTGCTAGTGTTGTAGTCAATGAGATGCATAGACATTGTGTGGTAGCCATATAGATACATAAAGACTACATGGGCAAGTTGGCACATAGTTGCACCATTGATGGTGAGGATAAATATGATTAGACACTGTAGGTGGTAGAGAGATCCACATCTGGTGGTATGGGTGATAGGACATATGGGCCTACCTCATCTTGCAACACTAATGCTAATGTCTGAGTAATGGACTTGGCATGTTTTAGAGCCATGAGGGAAGAGAGGACTAAGACCATAGATAATGAGATTGACACTCAGGACACATCATGAGCAACCATGGATTGGTTGAGCATGATGGGGAGTAAAGTAAGAGGATAGAGAGTTAAAGGTAGAGATACTAGATGTACCAATACTAGTTCCATAGTAGGAGGAGATATGACCATTGAAGACATGAAAATGATGGAGGTAGTAGGAGATAACATATATCGAGTTCATCTATGATGAGTTAGTGAGGATATAGAAGAGGGAAAAATGATAGAGAGACCATGCGAGCTCAAGCTAAGATGAATGTGAGCCATGATAGAGGAATTTGAGCTGAGAAGGTGGCCTATAAAGGAGGCACTAAGATTATATATAGATGGGGAGATTGTGTTAGGTGGTCATGTGAATGGTGAGACCATAGTAGCTAAGACACAGATAAATAAGAAAAGATGGTTAAATTATTGCTTTAAGTTTTTGTTTGAAAGTAGAGATAGATAGATAGTTTGAGATATAATAGTGATCTAATATCCATCTAGTGTGATTTTTTAGATGTAACTAAGGAGATAGAAGAGAGATGGGGGTCCCTAGCGAGGGGAGCACTCCATGATGTCCTAGATGAGACTCTGTAACCATATGATCCTATTACATTGGAGGATCCTAGCATACCATCTACCCCAGCTCAGGTGAGCTAGTTTAGACTAATTGCAGAGGCAATGAGATAACTATGGGTACAAAGAGAGAGGGTGAAACCACAATTAGATATGGGTGTAGGTGAGATGTGAGTATGGTAGGCCTTAAATGAGGAGAGAGCTACACATCTATCCATAATGGTTTAGATGATAGAGATCTAGGCCTAGTTGATGATGTTATAGGTGCAGGTAGCACACCTATAGGGATAGATAGAGGGATTGAGATCCCAGACAACCTCTTTATAACATACTATTTAAAGGAGTTATATTGAGGTCTCAACAGGTAGTGTGGATATGCCATGAGATAGATAGGATGGGACCCAACCATAGAGCTAGAACATTGTATATGGTTGTATTAAATCTCATGAGATGTATATATATGGATCATTGTGGCATATTGTTATTGTTTGTGTAAATTTTCATTATGGTTTATTATGTTTTTTAATTATGGTTGTGGTTGTGGATGCTTTGGATATATTTCTTTCTAGAACATGTAATTAAGCTTTGTTGTATATTCTATAAGAAATATATGAGATGTGGTTTTTTTCAAGCATTATGAAAAACAAATGCATGGTTAAAAAGAAATAGGCAAAAATGAACTTATAAAAATATAATCAATAAAAAAATATACTACACACTATTTCAAGATGGGAAATGTGTAATAAAAAGAAAATGACTAAGTATAAAGAACCAAGAGATGGTAAAACAAGATGGTAAAAAGGAATCTGTTTTTAAACCAAAGTGAAAGATTTTTGCACCAAATTAAAACAAGTAAAATCATACTAATTCACATTGAGAAGTATGAAAATAGTGTAATAAAATTGAAGGTATGTAAAAGGGAACAAATGGTTTTAAAAAAATGAATTAAGTCAATCAATTATACTAAATCATGATGGGAAGTATAAGAGAAAAACAAAATTGTCAAAATATTGGTCTTAAATTGATCACACTAATTCAAGGTGGGAAGTATGCAAAATTTAATAAATGGTTATATTCTTACATCCACTTAGAAAATAGAAAGATAAAAAGGTGAAAGAGAAATGAAGTAAGCATAAAACACACTAAATCAATCTAGGAAGCATGTCAATGATGTGTAAATTCATAATTGATTGAATCTTATCTCATATTTGACACATGTAATTTTGGATTGTGACTTAGGTATTGGAAAATTTTATGAGGAATGTCAGGTCTTATTTGTGTTATTACACTACAACTCACAAAGAGAAAACCACTAGTGTGGAATAAACAATAAAAATTAGGTAATCAAGGATGTGGGTAATAATATGGAAAGGATGGTAGTTTGTGAGGATGGTTGGGTCCTATTCATGCTCTTATAATGCAACTCATAAATGAAATCCCAAGGGGAGTGATTAGTAGACAAAAAAATATTTCTCAAGAGGAAATATGAGGGATATAGGGAATGAAAAAGAGAGTGTAAAAAAAAGACTTAGGCATCTTATGATAATACCTTAGAAGAAAAGAGGCATACAAAGGACATGAGAATGAACTAAGTGACTAGTGGTCATATATGTACAAAGGAAACATGTTCTCTATAAACACATATTTATAGGTAAATGAGCATAATACTAAGATCAAATAATGAAGGTATATTGGTACAAGAAAAAGATAATCGTCTAACCTTCCCACAACATGTTCCCCATTCTTTAGGACCCCTTATAGAGCCATTGGTCTACTTTGAAGATTGGGTACTTACGTGAGAAAGTAGGTAGCACTAAAATATTTTTTTATTCTCCTCTTCTAATTTACTATCCTACCATACCCTAAAAGACATCAGATCTACCATGAGGCCAACTGCAGAGTTTAAGCTTTGACCATAAGGAGGAGATGTTCTTTGAATCACATCTTTTAGTGTGATTGGACTTTTAAGAATAATTTTTGCCTTTTGATATCATTGCCTTTTGTTTAAATGATTTGGCTTTTAACTTTTTATGGATTTTTAATATTACTCCTCCATATGGACTTGGAATGACAAATCATGAGAGATGAAGTAATACACATGAATGAGTTGTAGACAATTGTTAAAGGAAGCTAAATAACCAAAGTTCAAAACTGATTAGGAAACTTAGGCTTGACAATGAACTAGCATGTGATCTCAAGTCTCAACTATATATATGTTTAGTTTATGGAAAATGAAGTAGGAAAAAAGGAGATCCAAAAGTAGACTGGTGTAAGGAGATAGCAATGAGTAGGATTGTCTGCTAGTTAATAATATGGTAAAATAGAGATAATTACCAAAGGGAACAAGGTTTGTATAACCAAGTCATAATGATAATTAACCCATGCCAAATGGAGATAAGAAAGCAAACAATCATGAAAAGGAAAGAAAAGAGTTCTGAGAAAAACTCAAGCAAGAGAGAGAAAACAGTGATAAAGAGACACAATCATATGCAAAATGTAAATGATAAGATAAGAAAGATATGGTACAATAAGTAGGAATTCACCATATAACATAAAGACAAATTTGACATAGTGTTAAATGATACAATATATAGATAAAGATAAGATTGGATCACACGTCCAACCCAAATGAAAATGTGAAATCACCATGCATGTGCTCATAAATACTAATTAATATATCCACACACATTATCTAAGACATAGGACAAATCTCTATGAAGTTAGAGATGAACTATTACTAATGTCTTGTCAAATTTTAATGAATACTAGGAAAATAAATATTTTAAAATCTCCTCTACAAAAAAATTAGAAATGATGAAAGGATCATGATGATGAGGGAAATTAGTCAAGGGATGGTGAGGAGAATTCATGGGAGCAGGTTCTATGGGAGATGCAAGAATCACCAGTGGAGAAAGATCCATGGGTGAGGGAAGGTCCATGGGTGAAGGAATCACAGGTGGAGGCACAAAAGGTGGTGAAGGGACCATAGGAGGTGATATAACCATAGGAGATGGGAGCCATGGGAGAAGAAGGAGGAGCCTTTTTGTAGGAATCACCTATGGAAGGAGTGGTATAAGGTTCAAGAATAGCTATAAGGTGATCCTTAAGATTTTGTTGAAGGATGTGGTAATGATCAATATGATGGGTGTCACATAAATGCTATAGATAATATACCTCACCATACTTGGGTAGATATTTATAAAGTAACTTTGAGGTTGGTATGTATTTTTTTGATGATGGCAAAGAAGGATGCAAGGTATTAATATATTATCACAACTTGTGATAATGGGTGGAATAATGATTAACTATCCCATAAAAGCAATAGATATGTTTTTGAGTTGTTTTAGTAGAATCACTCATAAAAGGAGGTGAAATAGGAGTGGAAAAAGTTAAAGAACATTAATTGGCCCATTTTGTGGGTAGAGGATCCATCTTAGGTAATGAAATTAAACCATCACCTAAGGAGGGTGATGATGAAGAAGGAATGGAATTAGGCTCAAAATAAGGAGTAATAAAATAAAAAATAGGGGCAGGCTAAAAAATAATAAGAGTCAAACCATGATCAACTATAGAAGGAGTGATAATAGGCTCAACTATAGTGGTCTCTACTAAGGGAGGGGTGAGATCTACATAAGGTCTAAAGAGAGTCACACTAACCTCAAGGGTAAACCAACTATGAGGGTCATAAAACCTAACAAAATGGTAAGGCCCAATCATAAAATGATACATGAGCATATTCCTACATGGACCCTTAGAAACTAGAGGTATCATCACCATCTATACCATATGATAAAGGGGAAAAATACAAAAATCAAGAACTATAAGTGAAGCAAAATGATGAGATGCATGAAAAGATTTAAATAAATAAGAACAATAGTGGAAAATCTCAACATCATAGGCTTGTACAAGACCACCTAATAATGGATCATTTAAGGAATATACATCATTGTAATCTAGGGTGTGAATGTCAATGATGAAGTTAGGGATGACTTTATCATCTGATGAAGTATGGTGAATATAATGCCTATTCTTGGTCAAGATTATAGGAATGTCATCGTATGGAGGCTTATGAGAGTGAGGTTTCAATGAAGCAAGAAGTTGTGAGATGAGATGAGGTGAGAGATCATAAGTCTTGATATTTAAGTTAATTTTATTGGGTTCATCATCACTAGATTCAAAGAGGTTGGGAATAATGTTACCAATGAGCTTATGATGCCCATTTTAACCTTTGGTTTAATTAATGGGAAAGTTAAGATGCTAAAAATCATAAAATTTAATGCTTGGCAAAGGCTCAAGAGTATGAATCTTGAAGACAACATGATCTTGGAATTGTTTAAAATTCCAAGGTTTAGTGTCACCTTGAATCATATAAATGGTTCTATTTTAAGGGAGTTTAATGCATTGGTAGGAAAAATAAGAAATAGCTCTCATGCAGTCACTCCACGCCCTACCAAGCAAGATGTTATAAGAAAAGGGGAAGCTAAAGATCATCACCTTCACACAGATGGTGATAGGTGGGAAAATAATGGGAATCCACACATAACCTAGAGGAGGAATTTACCTTCTATTTTATATTTGGTAAGTGTTGCATGTAGACTTGAGATTGAATTTAAAAAATCCAAGTGTCTTAATGAAATCAAGAGAAGTGACACACATGCTAGAATCCTCATCAAACAATGCATGATTAACTTGGATATCACCTATTTAGGAACTAATAAATAAGGGAGGATCATCTAAATGAAGTAGAATCATGTAGAGAATCATAGAAGCTATTACAAATTTTAAAGAAAGATAAGTGTCTATAGTTTCATCAATGTTGATAGACATCTCTTCACATTATTTTAAAATACTATCTTTGAATCTAGATAAAGATACATCCCATCCTACTAGGGGATAATGAGGGACGTTCATGTCGAATAGTAGTTGCATAAGATGGTTTCTATGATGAGGAAAAGTTCTCATGATTTCAAGGAATAGAATTTTGGATGGGAGATTAGTGAGCTCTGAAATGGGATCCCACTCATCATAACCCATAATAAGGTTATTATATATAGGTGAGTAATAGTTAAGGAGGTACTCAAAAGGAGGAGCCAAAGTGGATTGAAATTTTTGTTGATAAGAATGAGAAGAATATTTTGAACAAGGTTGTAGATCATATTGAGATGATGAAGTAGTTGGCTCAAGTTGATTTTGAGAATTAGAAGAAGTGATATTAGAATTTTGGTTATCATTAGTATTAGAAGATGATGGAAGAATGGTATAAATAGAATGGGAAGTGTTATCCAAGGGAGAATAATAAATTAGATCATTAAAATTAATAAGGTCATATTTCCCCAAATCATTTAAATGATTTAGAGAAGAATATTGGATAACATGATATGTTCTAGATGGAGGAGTGTAGATAGGTTGTCAATGAAAGCCACCACCCTTCACATATTATTCATGATAACCACATTCTCTTCAAAAGTGGGTTTAAAAATACTTTCAACATTATTGGTGGAAGTGGTGGGCTTGTCTTGGTTGTCTTGAATTGACTGGTGATTAGGGAGAGGGCCTTTATAGATAGATAAATAAACATTTTCTTGATTCAAGGCTTGAATTTTCTCATGTGATTTATAATCCTTGAAATTAATTTCATAATATTGTTGATGATTTATAATGATGGAATCATGATAAAAATTAGGTCAAAGAAGAAAATCCATAGTTAAATTACAAATTTGTCTACAGGTCTCATGAGAATGACCCTAACTAGCATGAGACCAATAAAACTTGTTAAGATCATACCTGGATTTCATAATATGAGTAGGGTCAAGCTCTCATGGAATATGCCTTGGTAGACATTTAAGAAATTTAACTAAGGATATAGGTTTATGAATTTTTATGTTATTTGGTGAAGATAAATGAGGATTAGTATATTTTTGAGAAGGGGGAGTTGGTTCCAAAGATTGCTTAGGAGCAACAACTTAAACATTGTGAATGGTGTCATAAGAATCTATAACACCATCAATGATAACATTATGATTTTTGTCTTAAGTGATATATGAGGACCCATATAAGGTTAGGGTAGATCAACATGATGCATTAGGAAATCTTGTCATGTAGGTTGGTCAATAGCCTCCTCTAAGGTACATGAAGAGAGAGTACGGACTTGATATTAAAGATTAGTAAGATGGCATTAGTAAAGAGATGGAAAATATTATCATTGACCATGTTATGTTCATATTTGTTTGACAAAGTATTCCATATTCTAATAAAGGATTAAGTGGTTTCATTTTCATTTTATTTGCAATTTATGAAATGGGCCAAAGTGTTTTTGAGAAGATCACTAGTTTGGAATTCTTGCACTAAAGCATTCACTAAATCTTCCAAATTATTAATGGAATGTGGTCTAAGTTGATTTTACCAATCCAAGGCATCACATGTGAGGGTTTTAGAAAGAATCTTGGTAGAAGAAAAGGTGTTTAATTTGACCCAATACTTATAAATATTTCTAAATGTCTTAAGATGAAGGGTTGGATCAGTTGATCCATTATATGAGATTGTAAGTGTTATACCTCATATGCCAATGTTAGTAATTTGAGTAGTAAGAGGCTCATTTTGTATATGTTTGATGGTTTTTTTGATTAAAGGAAGTTGATGAATGAGATTTCCTTAAGAATATCAAAAAGGAGGAAGGGTAAAATTCTAGTTATGTGTGCCCCAAGCCATTGGTTGCAAATGAGATTGAAGGTGAAGAAGGTGGGTTTTCATTTTCATCATTTGATTGAGAGTTTGAAAAAAAATTTGATGTGTTTCATTAGCACTAGTATAATTATTAGGGTTGGCATTAGTGTTAGTATTAGTGGCTTGGGTAACATTATTTGTGTTGATAGGTGATTGAGAAGAATTATGGGAGTGAGATGCACTAGTGGAAAAATTTGCTTGTGAAGCAAAAGATGGAATAGTTAATTATTGAGAGGAAGAATATCTAGAATAATTATTGCCTTGGGTATCAAATGAATCAGTAGTAGATGGATTAAATATAGTGGATCTTAAGAGAGGCCCACTATATGTAGAACCTACCATGTTAATGGATATACTAGGCATGGAGGTGGAAAAAGTTAGAGAAGAAGAGGGCATGGTATGAGAAGGGGTCATAATTGAAGGAAGAGGATGAAAATTAAAGAAATTGGTACCCCCAAATCCATTTAAGAATGTAGGAGTAGGTGAATGAGGATCTTTACCTTGACTACTAATCATAAGATTGTAAATGGTAGAAAGATCTTTTCCTTGATGTTGAAGAAATTCATAGATAAAGAAAATCATTTCAAGAGTATACTCTAACTTAGATTGATATTATAACGAGAAAAGAGGATTATGTTGTGAATAGATATTAGAAGGGGTCCCATAGTTCTTTATGCGAGTGGAAATATGAATGTTACTAGCATCCAAGAGAGGATCCCTACTCTATCTATGGGAGACTTTATGAGGAATGGTAAGATTCATCATGTTTATTAACTACAACTCAATATCATTACCAAGAAAAAAGTTCATGATGAAGGGAAAAGAAGAGATACGATAAAGAAAAGAATAAGGAAGTGAATAAAATAGTATAGGGTTGACTAGGTCAACTTAACATAAAAATAGGGACCGCCAAACTATACATGGTTGAGTAGGTTGATCCAATACAATGCATAGAGATTGAAAAAAGAAGCAAAAGGGGATGTAAATAGTATAGGGTTGACTAGGTCAATCCTATATAGTGAATAGGGGTTGGAAAAAGGTACAGGGTTACCTAGGTCAACCCAATATAACAAACAATAAAAAATAAAAGGTTGATAACAGGTTGTGAACTGAAATAAGACACTTTTTGTAGTTAATCTAGGAAAGTAAGAGATAAAGGGGAAAAAATAGTCAATTGGATCAACACTATCCAATCTAATTGAAGCACATAATATAAAACTTTGTACTAACACTGGCTAATGCAAGTTTTTGCACACACAATTGATCAAAGAGCAAGAAATGAACATAAAAATTAAAGAGCTAACTAATTGGTCAACCTAAGATGTTTTATTAGATTATTTAAGAAATGGTTTTACATGTGATGGGAAGTTGGATATAAAGCAAGGAACTAGATAACAATCTAAGGATGGTTTTAGGTAGATTGGGATAAAAGGGACTATAGTGGAAATGATACATGCTTATTATTAGGGTCTACCCCCTCACTTCACACATCATAGTGATAAGGGTGTCAATTTTTTAGCTAGAATATACGATTAACCACACTTTATACTTGACCAGAGTATCAATTTAGCTTCCCCTTTGTGATGAAATCCAATTAGGTTGGCCTTAGGTAGACAAATGTTAAAGTGCTTATTTATATTATGTTATTTGGCTATGTGTGCATAAAATAGAAATAGTGAAACTAAATGGTTAATAAATAAGCACTTTAACATTTGTCTACCTATTGGTTAATAAAAAACCCCTTAATCAGACTATGTGAACTATTTTAAGCATGCAAGCAATAATAAAAGAAAGTGTGAAGTAAATACTAACATATAGAGATTAATTCTAACTTGAAATAAGGTATAGTGTTGACACTATATGCATAAAATATAGAATAGGGTCAACAGGGTTGAACCTGTACTGTGGAAGCAAGGCCTGAATATGAATAGGGTCATCTACAGTCAACCTAGTTATTTTGGATAGCACACAAAACCTAGAACTAGGTTGATAGGGTCAATCTAGTTGACTATGTAGGGGTAGTTTTGAAGACTACAAACTATGAAAGGAAAGATATAAAAGGAAGAGATAGAGAGATAGAAAGGAACCTTAGTGAATTAGAGATGTAAAAAATGAATATTGATGATTAAGAACCTTAAATAATGCTGATAAAACCTACTAACTGGGTCAATAAAGATATGTAGGGACCTATTATAAAAGCTTAAAAATGTATAGGGTTAACCAGGGTCAACCTAATATGTTTTTTATATGCTTGAAAGTGTATAGGGTTGACTAGGTTGGCCTAGTAGTATAAACTAGAAGTCTAAAAACCTATACTGGGTCATTTGACTTGATCCAATTACTTGTTCCTAAAACCTATGCATAGAGATTAGAACTAGGTTGATAGAGTCAATCTAGTATGATAGATATATGATAAAAATAATGAAAGACATTAAAATAAATCTTTCAAGAGTTAACCATGTCTATAAATCAATCTTGGCTTGGAAAAGATAGATTATACTTACACTTCTAATTGGGGATACATTTGTTAAGCAGGAACATGAACAATATGGGGATCCACTAGACCTAATTAGGGGATCACTTGTCATAATACATCATATAGTCTAACACAATAATGTAGCAACCCTAAAAGAGTCATAAGGTTTTATATTTCACCTATGCTAATAAAAAAGAAAGTAAATATAATCTAGTGAACACCAAAGCTTGTGGCACAAAGTGGGGGTTAGAAACAAAAAAAAAACAACTAAACTAAACATGTATAAAAGACATATACTCAATTTAATGTATACATAATCATAATGCATAGAATAGAGAATCATAAATACATTATCTATCTACTCTTACAAAGGAGAAATATAGTTAGGAATACTTACCTTGAAGACAAACCCACCAAGCCTCAATCTCTCCCTTGGCCAAGGTGATTTGCAAGAGATTGTTGTGGTATGTAAGGATAATAAAGACAAATCAGCTCTAGGCTACACAACCCATCTGTGCTTACAAAAGTCTTCTCCACAAGATAATATCTGTATCTCCAAAGAAAGTATGGAACCGTAAGCTTTTTTCCTCAAGTAGAATGGTCAATAAGTAGATGTTTATTTGCACTTATTATTTTTCACTTCTCTTTTCTTATAAATGGTTGGAAATGAGCTTGTATATATAGGTGGATCTCTCCCTAAATCCTCCCAAAAACATTGATTATATAGGGTCGGCAATGGTTAACCCTATATGTTTTTGGGGATAATTCACTACATTCCAAAAGGCTAAAAAACCCAAAAATTGAAAAATATCCTAAACTGTATAGGGTCAACCATGGTTTACCTAGTATATAAAATAATCAAAAAGGGAATTAAGGCAAGAAAAGGAGGATGAAAAGAGGAAAATGATTAGAATGGGTAGGATTGAGAAGAATAAGCCTAGGGTTAATAGTTATAAGATATGAGTGTGTAAATGGCAAGTGAAAAAGGGACAAAAATATTATGAGGCACATATGGTCTACCCACCTCTTTCTCAGTGTACCCCTTAAGGAATGCACTTAGAGAGATTGAGACTCAATATGTTCCTACAAGATACAAAGTGTTAGTAATCAATAAAAGCTTGAAAATATTATGTGTATACAAAGGGGTACTGAAGGTGGTAAAAGACTAGAGGAGTGTGAAAAAGAGGACAAGCTTAGTGGAATGGTTTTTAGGATACAAGTGTGTAAATAACAAGTGGAAAAAGGGACAACAATCCTAAGAATCACTAATGGTCTTCCCACTCCTTTCCCGGTGAACCCCTTAGGGTGTGCACTCAAAGAGATTGAGACTCGATGGGTTCTTATAAGATAAAGAGCATCAGTAATTGATAAAAGTTTGAAAATATTATGTGTATATATGGTTTCTTTAGGAATGAGAGAAGCTTGTGATTCACAACTTAGTAATATTACAACTTTTATGAGATTTTTTTAATCATGGAAACTTTAATCTCTATCTTAGGACTTACATGTAATTCTTTAATGTTAAATATTATGAACATATATGTTGGTTTATTGATCATGTCTTAAAACCTTACATTATCTTGAAAACCCTAGATTCTTCACCCTAATATATTTTTGAAGGTTATGCAATGTTGAAAATATCTATATTAGAATTATATTATCAATAACCCTTATAACAACCCATTTTAGACCTTCTAACTAGGTTTTAAGATCATGAAACCTCTTGCAATCTACCTACAAACCTATAGGTATGTTTTATTTAAGATTTGAAACCTCTCATAAACCTATAAGTATCCTAAAAACATGTTTAAAAACTTTAAAACTTTTCATGAAGTCCCACAACATTAGTAGATCACCTTTAACTTAAGATAAAAATCTATAAACTTGTTTGTGGCCTTTCCAAGACTTGAAAAACCACCAAAATATATGCTTATGGTTTAGGGTTTTAATTCCTTTAAAATTTCCTACAAGGTTTTAATAGATCCATGTAACTTTACATATCTCATTAAGGATAAATAAAACTATAGGATTCACTAAGGCCTATCATGACCACTCCAAATATTTTAAGACACCATGCATGAAGAGAACAAAGAAAGAACATGACTATTTATTTTCATTGCCCTACCCCTACAACCTATTTTTTATTTGTTTCATATCCTACATGCCTCATTTTCTTATTTGAATAATTGAACCTCAACATTAATTATTTGATTTAACCTTATCCACATCCATTTCTCTCTTTTGAATCTTTAATTGGAGTTTGTAGATCACTTACAGGTTTATTATTGGTCTACAAAACTTCTCTTATTCTATCAAAGACATGTAACCTTTCATATAACCTTGTGTTGTCATTTTAAAATTAGGTAAACTATCATGGATGGTATTATTAAAACTTACCAATCTCTTTTTCATGTTTAATCTCTTTTAAAATTACCTATAAAGTTGATTTATCCATGAATATTTTCATTTCTAGGTTTATTGGCCTATGAAATATCCATCCATCCTTCATTTACCTTGTAGTAACATTGGATAATTATTCAAATCATGTATTCTTTGTTTTTAGGCATGTAACCACTCTTTTTATGACACTTGGATGTCATAGGAAAGCAAAATATTGAAGAAACTCCATGAATACTGCATGAAATACCTTGGACAAAAAGGAAATTCTTGGATTTCATTGAATGAGAGCTTGGTGAGTTGCAAAAGGCTTGGTCATGATCCTGAATGAGCTTCTCCAATGTTAGATGATGAAAATGTCCATAAGGAGGTAGAAAAAAAGAAGGAATATTTATTCAAAGACACTCCTTAATCAAGATGTATGGACTTTTAATATTTGAAAAGAGGTTTAAATACTTCTATATGACCTTCATACCCCTTTTTTAAATGTTTCATCCATTTTTATGACCAAATGAATGATTTTAAGACATTTTTGACATGTTATTGCATTGATAAACACCTTTGAACACCCTTAGTCATCAAATAGCTCTAGTTAGGGTCTAATATTCCCTCAAAATGATAAATGGCCTTAATAAAATATGTAAAGTATGAGAAACCATTAATAGTTCACAAAGGTGACTTGAAAAGTCAACATTTTGGCAACCTCCATGGGATGTTTTCCTGTTAATAAAGGATACACTAGCTTATGCAAGTCCATTAGGAAAAGGAGTCACTAAAAGACTTAAAATAACTTAATTTTAAATTACACTCATGAATAGATCATGATTGGATAGCTTCTAAAAAAATTGAAAAATTACTTGAAAACACACTACAAGAAAGCAAGGAACGACAAATAATATGAAAAAACACTTAGAAGAATGAAAAATAACTAGACTAATATGTAAAAGGTTTGAAAAAGGCCTCAAAGGTAGGATCTAAGGTGTATCCATGGGTCAAAAATTCTAAGAGCCTCATATCTCCATGAAAATACATCATCATATTCCTTAAAAAGGTCAATGAAAACTTATCTTTCAGAATTATTAAATACCTTCTCAACCTTCAATAATTTGTCATTTGAGATGACTAATTGTTCATAAAATTTATTATTTGGTATTCATATTCATATTATCATTCTTGACTTGATCATAAAAATAAAATATCCATATTATTCAATAACTTCTTGTGGCTTCATAAGGTTAGGTATAATCATTCGTGATGTGTAAAATAAGTGCCCAACCCTGTTTATTTTATATGATCATATGGATCAAATTAATAATGTTCCTTTTCCAAATCATCAAGAAAAATATTTTTAAATTCCTCCAAAGAAGTAGCCTCATGGATAACACCATCCTCTTCTATATCATGCATAACATAATTCATGTTAATAGGACTACGCATATAAGGCCAATATGATCTTAGGAGATAGGCTAAGACTTGATGGTTACCATTTTCCCATATCTAGTTATAATAATAATAAAAAACTAATCTAAAGATAAATATCCCCCCTTTTTTATAGTGAAATCTCTAGAAAGGCATATGGAAAAATAAAGAGGGAGGTTAATGACTGAAATGTCTTACAAAATGGAAAGACTTGGACATGCATGAAGGGTAAGATTTAAAATTTTAATGACTCCTATAGTTTTAATATTAGTACCATCTAATTGGATAATTCCCTTAGTGACTAGTGTATGTTTTATGCCTAATAAATTAGTAATCTTCTTTGGCATAATAAAACTACTATCCCTAGAATCAATCATGTACTTGTCAAAAAGATACTCACCAATGATGAGGGAGATGTAAAATGGAGGTGGATTGTTGATATTAATTTTTTCTCCTTTTTTTAGCTGAGATAAACATGTAGGAGTAGTTGAATTACCCTTTTTTGGTTTACTTTCTTGATAGAAGAGGTTCAAGGCCTATTACAATAGGTTCTTTTGTGAAGGAATGGAGAGTGATTCCCACATAGTTGCATTTAGACTGCTTCTCTTCAATTGTTCCACTATATTGAATGGGATAGACCAACCTTTGACTATAATTTCATAATAAAAACACCTTTTTAATTGTTGACCCATTGGAGGATGATTTTTGGACTGAATGTCCCTCCTAATAGCTTGATTTATAATTGTACTTTATTTTTCAACCTCTTGTGAACAACCATGGAATAGTTTTATCCTTAAATTATTATTTTCTTGGAAATTGTGTTGTATACAAACAAGTTAGTCCCCTTATTTACTACTTCATCTTGATTCACACCAAAATATTCATTCTCTTACAAGTTAAATAAGGTAGACTCATTTATCACATGTTCTTGAGATTATTCCCCTTTTATAGTCAATTCCACTTATTTCTCTTGAATTATTGATGTATTTTAAATAATCAAATATTGAATAAGAACACCATTTGGATAAGAATTTTATTTATGGGGCTGGTTACATGTGTTACACTATTCATAATATTTAACTAGGTTGTTTTGAATAGGAACAATGGCCTTGGAAGAACTTGCAATAGTTGGATCTTGGGTGTTGAATGGCCTAGTATAACGTATTTTTATTTACCCTTGGGTATTACCTTAATAAGGTTACCTATTAGGCTGATATGATTGATTGAAAGGATGATAGGTTATACTATGTGAATCTTACTACCTTTTCAAGGCCACTAATTTATTTCCCAAACTCTGTACTAAGGTCTTGACTTCGTGTAACTCATTAGTATGGGTAATAGGGGATGTTGGATAACTAGTTGCTCTAGAAAGAGGTTCCAAAGTGGGATAATTAGTGTGATGATTGGGTGGAGGATTAGGAGAAAGAGGAATCAGTGGTTTAGGAGCTATTTTTCCAACTTGTATTGGATAGTTTTCATCTCTTATATCCACCTCACATGTATTATGTAAAATAGCTCCTCCTATGGACTAAATCATAACACCCACATCACTGTTCAAGGATATCAAATAATAAAAGAATGTAGTGCTTGGAGAAGGCTTGAATAATGGTTGAATTCTATCCCAAGTCTTCTAAATATATTAAAATTAAATTCTACCATGATTTCATGAGGGATTATCTTAATAGTGTTAAGCTATTTCATTAGGGATAGATGGCCACTTTTATCATTAAATTTATTTTAAAGTTTATCCCCTTGTTCATCTAACTTTTGTGTTAATTTAAGTTACATCCCCTATACCATTGAAGTGATTTTATTTTTAGGGAAGTGGTAACGTGTCTAATATCTACACTATCTACTATAATGTTATGGATTGAGTCTACATTGGCAATGTCTTGAATGTCATATAGAGGAATGGTGTAATTTTCACTAGTAAAGTAAGGTATACTCTTCATGATAGAAAATATAATTTGATCTCATTAAGCAAGGTAAATAAGGATACCTCCATTGAAGGTAATAAAAATCTAATTTCTTGGTTGGTCCATGAATGGTGTAGGAACTAGTCTTTCTCTTGGCTCACAAAACCTACCAAAGGGAGATGTGGATTGGTACCTTATAGGAGGTGAGGTTTGATATCTTGAAGGATGTGACCTAAATTTTATACTTCTCATTATTGATGGAAACAAATTTAATTAATAAAACTAAAAAATACTTACCATTTGAAGGATATCTTATCTCCATTATTGTTATAAAAGGATAAGTTTGATTCGAAACTCAAAACTTGTGGATTTTTTAGGTGCTTATATAATATATTCAAATATGTAACTTTCCATGAATAACATTAATTTTTTTAGCTAAAAATATTCACTTAATGAAATTGAGTGTCCCATTGAGCATGCTAAGAACTATTGTCATGTGAATCTTGCACTCATTTAATTAGCTAGACGATTTAGTGAAACAATGGGAAAATCCTCAAGGTGTAGGACCTTAGATCTTTGAGATGAACCTATGGAGTAGGAAAACCCCTATCTAAACTATTTACACATGATGTAATATCATCTTGAAATCCTAAAACACTACTAGAAATAATTATATACATCTGTGGATAAGCTTCTTGTCATGAAAAAGGGAATAATAGTGAACTAAAAATATAATGTGGTGATGCACAAAAGCTTAGATAACTCATCAAATTGCTTCAAATAACATAATATAACCTTACAGAACTAATGAATCTTATACACAATCTTCAACTGAGATTTATCTCACATAATTATTTTGTATGAAGGTAATAAACCTAATATAATAGTATGAGAAATAACAAATCACCTTTCAAAAGGATCAAATGATGAAAATACACAACTATTTTTTACATAAACCTAATTATACACAACATAAAACCTATAAAAAATATATATTTATTAAATAAGGTGAGAATAATTAGATAAAATAATAAGGGAAGAATATATTTCCACAAGAAAATATCAACAAACTAATGATTACACACAAAATCTAAGATATTTAAATAAAAATGATATTAGTTCTTTATTGATTTCAAGGGTAAATCTAGTGTTAAATTTTTAAACGAATAGAATTTTACTACACCAAATTAGATCTCTCTCTCTCTCTCTCTCTCTCTCACACACACACACACACACACACACACACACACACACACACACACACACACACACACACACACATGCACACACACACACACACACACACACACACACACACACACACACACACACACACACACACACACACACACACACACACACACACACACACACACACACACACATACACAAACACACACACACACACACACACACACACACACACACACACACACACACACACACACACACACACACACACACACACACACACAAGTAGGTGGGAGAAGAAATCAGTAATAACTTTCCACTATCTTCATAAATTTAAATTTATGTATTAAGAGAGACCAATAATTTTAAATCATTAAGCATTTTCAATGCTTTAGACTTGTTTTGTGAAGACCTACTTGGATGTTTCATGTAGTATAGTGAAAGTGACCCTATATTCACTCTTTTTATCTTCTTGAGAAGGCTTGTACATAATGAATTTAGTCAAAATATTCCCCATGTTGTTATATTATTAGAGTATACATGGTTTTCTTGCCTTAAAGAGCCTTTAACTCACCACTTTATCTTTGGCATGCATGGTTGGAGATAATATAGTTAGTCTTGACTTGTTATCCATAGTTGAATTTTTTGCTGAGTTTCCTACATGTAAATAGGCCTAACTCACCCATATATAGCCTTAATACCATGCCTTTATCAATGATAGTCACTTTAAAAATGCTTCACTTCATAAGGATCATGTCTTCAATTGTTTCCATGCTTTGTGGATGCTTGACCAACCTTTGTGGAGGCCATTAGTCATTATAAAACTTGTAAATGATATTAAATGATGTTTGATAACTATTAATCCTTGATTACATTCCTATATGATTCATTAAAATGATAAGACCCCCATTTTATACTTTTATATTACTAATAAATCCTTAGAAACACATTGTATGCTTGTAGGTAGGCTTGGATGGGATCAAAACCATGCTTCAACATATTACCAAAACCATGTGAACCTATGAAGACCTACAAGAAGGTTTATAAGATTTTAAAATCATATATTGTCTTATATAATCACCATGAAAACCTCATAATATCATTGTAGACATGTTACTTTATTCTAAAACATTATACTAGCATTATATTATCATGATAATTTACATATTCAACTTTCAGACTTGTATGTCTCTAGAAGGTGCTTGAAAATTATTTTCTAGAACCTTGGGAGGTTAAAATCTTGATAAGGTTTAAAACCTTTATTTTCTACTTGCATCATAAAATATTTCTTAAACCCTAATTTTGCATTACTAGATCAAGACCCTTGATAGAAATCTATTTTTTATTCTAAAACATTATACTAGCATTATATTATAATGATAATTTACATATTCAACTTTTAGACTTGTATTTCTCTAGAAGGTGCTTGAAAATTATTTTCTAGAACCTTGGGAGGTTAAAACCTTGATAAAGTTTAAAACCTTTATTTTCTACTTGCATCATAAAATATTTCTTAAACCCTAATTTTGCATTACTAGATCAAGACCCTTGATAGAACTCTATTTTTCATCTATAGGTGTCCTCATAAGGCTTGAAACTTGTATCATTATAATCTATATACTAGTTCTACTCATTCAATAATTTATAAATGATCAAATTTAGTATCAATGATTAATAATCTACACCTAAGACCTCATAAGAATATAAAAATTAAGACCTCATAAGAATATAAAAATTAAGATAAAAATGCTATGAATAAATCAACACAATACAAAACTTCATTGGAAACCTCATCTTTGTGTATGATTTAGCTCAGATGTATCTTCAATAATTATTTTACAATGTTATTATCATAAATTAGGCCATATATTCTTGAAGACTTTAATAAATTGATTCAATAAGAATGGACTTCGATACACAAGTTCATGGATAAAATTGATAGGGATTCGCTATAAGTCTTGAACATGTTGAATTACAAAGGGAATTGGTATATTTGTAGTAATTTTGAATGAGGACCCTTCATCTTGAGTCTAATATGGATGGTTACAAATGCATCCTCAATAAGGCACATGGATAAACACATGGTTCGATAACATTATCCATTAATTTTGTCCAAGATGAAGGGTTGAGGATGGCTCTTGAAAATATCAAAAGAGGATTAATATGATCCCTCTATATTTCATGCAATATGGAGAGTGGATAATTATCTTATAAATATCCTTTTAAGAATTAACATGGGCCCTTTGTCTTATTTTGAAGAAGAAGGGTTGATAATCATTCCCAAAAAAACACATGGATAATCAACATAGGCTCTTCATCTTGTTTCCAAAATGAAGGGTTGAGAATGTTCCCCTAAAATATCTCACAAGATTAGTTATGGGCCCTTCATCTTGTCTCCAAAATGAAGGGTGGATAATAATCATTAATATTAATTCATCCATAGGATATCAAGATGCCCTTTGTAAGGAGAATAAAAAGTAAGAATCAATAATTGAAAGGAAATTATGATTCCATTTACATGAATTATAATTAGAAGAATGATTAATTTAATTAATCAAAGATCAATTTAATTAATACAATGTGGAAAATTTGATTATAAGAATGATTTAGAGAAGGAGAATTAATAGCATTAATTGATCAATAAAGGATAATTATTGAATTGATCATAGTAGATTAGTTGATCATAGAAAATTACTAGAATGATAATTAAATATACCTAATACAATGAATTATCCCACTGAGCAATACCCCAAGGTGACTTCAAATTTCTATGTTAGATGAATAGATAAATTAAGATTAGTTTGTGTGTAGTTACGAAAGTCATGTGATTTTAAAAATTTGACATAGAAGTGATAAAAATGGAGTGTCTACATTTTCCACTATTTAAGGTGTTTCTAGATGTAAACAAAGTAACAAATTTTAAAATAATGAAAAATTCATTAAAATTATTGTATAAAAAATTAACAGATGTTAAATATGACAAATTTGATAAATGTGATGGAAAATGGGTTCAAATGTGTCCCAAATTAGGGCTTGATAAGCCCTGGATTCCCCATCAAGGAGAGAGTTTGTAAAATTTTGGATGAGTGGACTCCTGAATGGAATAAATGATTATAAAGAGATCCATGAATATGATTATTATCTCATGTGATGATCATTTCATTTTATTATGTCTCTTTTACTTAGTTTAGACATGATTGATTTGATCTTGATATAGAGATGCTCTTATTGTTATTATTGATGAGATATATGTTGTGCCTTATTGATGTGATCATAATGTTTATTAGTCTTATGATTAGATTAGATAGAGAGAGATATTTGATTGTAATATTACTTTATAATTTTGAGACTTGATTTTTAATATTATAGATGACAATATTCATCATAATATAGAAATGAATCATGATAACATTTGTCTGTGAAAGTGTGTAAATGTGAATTCAAAAATACAAATGTATACAATTTAAAACAAGATATGGAAAATCAAGCTTTAAATGTAAAACATAATGCACTTAGATTAATTATAATTTAGATACAAATGTTTAAAACATAAAATCATGATATGAAAAATCAAGACTTAAGGGGAAAACATAATTAACTAAACTAAGTAAAATAAGTAACACAAATTAGCATACAAATAAACAACCAAACAAATAACACACAAACACACAAGTGAAAGAAAATAAACATTATGTTGACAATTAGGTGCTTGTGATAATGAGAAATTAATATTGAAACCAAGGGTGTGACATAATAATCATGACCAAGGGGGGAATAGAATAATAGGGAAGGGGTTGTTGAGTTAACTCCAAATTCCCCATACAAGTGGACATTGCCTACATAGTTTTATGGACTTTAGGTCAAATGTAGTTCTCATAGGGATTTGGGAAAGATGAAAAGTGATGACAAATTAAGAAGACATATTATAGAGGAAAAATAAGAAATGAATCATAAAAAGTTAAAAACATATAAGGAATAAGCTTGCAAAAATAACAAGAGATATGATCACAAAATGTCAAGAGCATGGGATAAGGGATGGCTGAGATGACCTTAGAAAATTGAGCACTACCTATATAATCTAACTAGACCTTAAGCCATTATATTTAGACCAAAAAATAGGCACAAAAAATGATAAGTATGAATAAGGATAATAGAAAATGATTTTGGTTATATGGTTAAACTTACAAAACAATGAGAGAATGGAATATGAACTCATATAATGGTGAGAGCATAGGAAATGACTCGCAAAATGATGAGAGCATAGGAATTAAATTGAAAAATAGTGAGAGTATAGGAATTTGGTCCCAATTTTTGAGTTGTCATACTCATGAAGAGATAAAAATCACCTATGATTTATTTAAGTATGTGCCACCTAACTATGATCGACTATAAATCCAAGTTGATTAATAGGATGACAACTAGTCAATGACATCATATTAGAGATGGGAATAGATGAGGAAACTTTTGGGATATTGAGTCATATAATTTTTTAAGGTTTTATACATAAGGGAATAATTAGTTTTTTTAGGGATTCTTGGAATATTTAAACTATTTTAGGCTTTTTGGAATATTTGAACCACATTGGGATTTTTTAAATATTTGAACTATTTTTGGATTTTTGGAATATTTGAACTATTTTGGGATTTTTGGAATAGGATATAAAAAAGATTATTTTAACCAAAGAATATAAAATAAATGGAAAATTAAATTCTAAAAACACCTATTAGAGAGAGAAAGGGAAATTATGGGTGTGAGAGATCAATAATGAACATGAAATGTGAAAGGGGTGTCTATACATGAAAAATTCAAGGAGTACCATTCAATAAAAAATTGGAATAGGATATTCATTCTCTTGAAATAATGAATCGAGATGAGATGGGAATGAATGAGGTAATGAGAATAGAAATGGATAAGAAATCAAAGGAATGATATAATTCATACAACATAGAAACTAGAAACATTTCATAGTTTGACATTTCTTCTAGAAAGAGATTCTAACACAAACCTTTATACAATTTTAATATGCTCTTACTGAGTGTTTATCTGATTCACTTTTGGTACCAGTATAGTCATAATATAATTAGGATGGTAATAGGAAAGGGATGCAAGGAAAAATGAAGGGATTCCCCTAAATAGGGAAAATTTTAGTAGTGAGTTATCATTAATTCATAAATATGCTAGTTTTAGAAATTGGTGTTTGGATATTTTGTGGGGTAGTGAGTAGCATCGATTTGCATAAATTATTTAGATGTAAGTTAGTTTTATGAGTCAACTTACCTACTATTTAAAATAGATTTCATACTTATAAATATATTTTTCCACTAAGTTAAAAGTGAATTTAATCACATTCACCACTATATGTACTATATAATCCTCTGATGGCTAAAATTATGAAGAATATCTAAATTATTATAGCCCATAAGTGCTAGTGTTGTCTACTACCATAGTTTTCACTTGACTCTGACTGTGTCACCCACAAGCATCCATGGTGGCCTCTAACATTCATGGCACTTGATAATATCCATCTCATTTGATAACATCCATGCACAATCTGGTTGTGTTTTGAATCATTGGTACAATTTAGGAAGTTACAACATGCATTGAAGAGATAAAATAGATAGGTTGTGGGGTAAAGTAAAAAAATTATAAAAAATTACATAAACCTAAATATTATTGAATATTTGGATTATCCTTATAGAGTTATGCAATTTAAAAAATATAATATCAATTTAAGTTTGTATGCAAACTTTATGGCCTCCAAAATTTGGAAGAAATTACTTCATAATAGCTAGAATATGACATGTTTTTATCATATAACAATAAATTGATGTCATTGGACAATAACATGCTCTTGTGCATCGATTGTTTTGAAGTAAATTATGCCAAATTTTGGAGGCCATAAATTTTTCATAAAAAATTAGATTGAGACATTATTTTAAAATTGCATAACCCTTCAAGGGGAAAAAAAATATAATTTCATCCACTAGAAACTTGATGTCATTTAACAACATGTTGTTGTCTACCAACTATTACAAAGTAAGTTC
The DNA here is from genome assembly GCA_037957365.1 of Torreya grandis. NCBI lineage: Eukaryota > Viridiplantae > Streptophyta > Pinopsida > Cupressales > Taxaceae > Torreya > Torreya grandis. The sequence goes on along the minus strand of JARHVA010003203.1, from coordinate 195,622 downwards.
TGCTAACTTTTGAAGGCCATAAATTTTACATACAGACTCAGATTAAGATGATTTTTTTAAATTACATAACTCTTCAAGGGGAATATAAATATATTTTCATACACTATAAAATTGATGTAATTTCAAATTAACATGTTGTCATCTACCAAATGTTGCAATCTAAGTTCTAACAACTTCTAGAGTCCATAACTTTTACATACAAACTAGGATTGAGATATTTTTTTTTGAAATTATAGAACTCTTCAAGGGGAATCCAAATATGTTATCATTAATTAATAATTTGATGTGATATGATAAAAAATTCATGTCATATGATAGTGAATTGTCATCCAATAATGACATGTTTTTATCTAATAGAGATGTGATGTCATCTGCCAACTATTGCAATTTATGTTTTGCCAATTTCTAGAGGACACAAAATTTTCATATGGACTTAGATTGAGATGATTTATTTTTTGAAATAGAATAATATTTAAGGGGAATACATATATGTAATCATATTTATGTTTATGGAAGGTTTTTAATTCCATCAAGCACTGACATCTACCAACAACAACTAGCATTTACTATCGATAATAAGTTAATAAGTGTTCATACAGATGCAAGTTAGTATTTATAAATATGCTTTTCATCATCATAAATGTGTAGATGCATATCATCATATCTTCCACACCTCACCCTATTGTACCTTTAAATTCACCTATATGCCTAAAAAATTGCACTTACTTTCACCATACATTTGAAAAACATTATTAGAGTTTCACCAAAAAAATCCAACTTCATTTATATATGGGCCACTAAAAATTACCCTACCCCAAATCAAGGATTTAAAGGATAGGGAAAACAAAATGGAATAAAGATGCCCATAAATAAGAGCTCTTATAGACAAGATCATAACAATTCAAGTAGAAAAAATCTTAAGATACATAATGTTAATTAGATTATCTATTTCATAACCCTCTAGAGTAGCTAAATGATATGTACTAGACCCATAGTTAGCTATAACAATGAAGGGGCCCAACCTATTTAGTTTGAACTTACCTTTATTTTCTTATTTAGAATTTGTATTCTTTTGATTTTATTTTAATACAAGATCACCAATCTCAAACTCTTGATAGATAATTTATTTTTATAACCCTGACATAATCAATTTTGATTGGGTTTTAGGTGATTAAGGGTGGATAGCCATTTCTCATCTAGGAGCTCCAGTTTTGATAATCTATCAACTTGATAGTCTTCTTCATCAAGAATGACCTATAGTCAAATGTGAAAGGAGGGAAGATTGATCTCAATAAGAAGAATTTATTTATAACCATAGACCAAGGAATTGTAGAAGTGTGGACATTAATGTGTTATGCCCATAAAGATGGGAATATTTTCAAATTCTAATCACAACAAATTCATTGAAAATATTTTTAAAGATTTTGATAATATTTTTATTAGATGATTCAACTTGGCCATTACCTTGTGGGTAATAAGAAATGGAAAACTTTTTCTTAATGTGGAATTCAAAACAAAGGGTTGTGAAATCCTTATTTTTAAAGGATGTGCCATTATATGAGATGATAGTAGAATGAATGCCATAACAAAAAATGATGTTGTTCAAAATTAATTTAGAAATTTGATTACCTATTATATAATTGAGAGGGATTGCCTATACCCATTTAGTAAAATATTTGGTAATAGTGAGGATATGATTATGACCATCTCAAGAATTAGGGTTAATATTTCCTATGATATCAAACCTCTATGTAGAAAAAGGATAAGGAATTGTAACTAGTCAAAGTGCTTGTTCTAGAGTGTGAATAATCTCATCATGTTTTTTATGTGGTAGAAATGTATTAACACAATCAGATTTTTTTAGCTAGGAATATACTAATAGTGTGGGCCCAACAAATCCCTTCATGAACTTCTTGAAACACTAAGTTAGATTCTCCAAAATTTAAACAACAAAACAAATATCCATCATAACCCATATGATATAGTGTGTTTATAAGTATGGTGTAATGAGAATTGATTTGGATAAAGGATTTTGTATGGTTATGTGAAATGTTAGTAGGAAGGATTTGATCATGGAGATAGGAATAAATGTTTACATACCGAAGGGAATTGGGACCAATAATGAAAAATGTCATCTCAAAATATAAATAGTCATATACTAGAAAAAAAGATTTTAAATTAATAATTGATATTATTTGATAGTAGGAGAGATTGAAATCATAGAGCCAATGGTAGCCATAACATCAATACACTTGTTGTTGGCTTGAGGAACTTGTTCAAACTAGATGACCTCAAATTTGAGATTGAGGGTATCTACCATGCCTTTGTTAGGCACAAGATTTTTATCCTTTGTCTAATAATAATTAGTTTATTGATTAATAATTATCTTTGAATCGCCACATATTAGTAAATGTTGAATATTCTATTGAACTGCAAGACAAATCCCAATAAACAACACCTCATATTTAGAGATGTTATTAGTACATGGGAATATAATGTGAAAATCCTTAGGAATAAGATTGACTTATGACATGATGAATATTATTCCTATTATAGAACCATGATACATAAAAGAGATGTCAAAATAAATATCCCATTCTTTGGCCTTAGTTAGAGTCATAATAGACTCATTAGTAAAGTGCACTATGATTGGATTAGAATATGAAAGAATTACATCTTCCATTTGATCAACTAATATTTGAATTATGGAGGAGAATAAACTTCCTCATATAATGGTGCCTAAAATAGGTTTTCACCATTGGACTTATCTTTTTATTTATTGTTTCACTAATCCAAAAGTACCTTAGAGAGGTTTCACTTAAGGATCTTGATCTTTAATTTTTATTTTGACCAAGGAATTTTTATTGCTCCAAAAAGTAGGCCTCATGGTCCAAAGTGTATATGAATCCATGCTTGTGGTCACCTATTAGTAAACCATCTCTTAATCCCATGAACTTTGAAATATATTATTTGTTTGAAAACTCATCAATGATGATATTGTCATCTTTATGGTCCCAATCAATGAGGTATGGATAATTAAGGGTAAGAGGAAAGGTTATAACATTACAAATAGTGAGAATAGAATGTGAATCAAATTGATTGGTATTGGGAAGCTCATAATAGATGCTATAATACGATTCTATGTCACTATCAAGAAGATCATCATTTAATGTATAGGTTGAATCAATTTCAAGATGTGTGGGGACAACCCTAGGTGATTTTTATCCAATACCTTGTTTCTTTGCATATGTAGTAGGAAGAAGAGGATCTATTCTACCTTATTATTTAGCTCCCAAATCCTTACCATTATAAGCATGATAGGACATAATTCTATTATGAATAGGGTACTTTTTTTATTTTAAAACAAGGACAAAAATCTTCATTTTATATCCATGACTCATATTCTTGCTTCAGATCTTCTTGACTAAATGATTTTCCTAGCATGAATGAAAGAGACTCCTTGAGATAAGATTCCACCTTCTTCTTATGCCATTCCATCTTGGGCCTACCATGGAATTTGGGTGATCTAGGTAGTTTGGCAACATGAAAGGATTTTAAATACTATAAGTGACAAGTCCTTTGTCATGACTATTGAAATGAGAGGAATTTAATGGGGGAAAGGGTGATTCTGAAGAAGAAACATGAGTAATAGGATCTAGATAATTGGAATTTGGTTGATTAGACATTACTTACTAGTCCATTTTATGGCATAGTCGACACTAAGATAATAAGTATATTGGTGACTATCTACTTCTAAATGTTTATAGTATTGGTATTGTTATAGATCCCCATGAATATAAAATCCATTATATAATGAGGAAAATTGATGCATTAATGGAGCATAAATGGAACTATATGAGTCTTATGAACTTATGAATGACTAAGAAGGAGGTTATATGGAAATTCAAGGCCATTCACATGATATAAGGTACTATGGATGATAGGCCCAACCTGGGTGGGAAAGGAAATTGTACCTAATGATTGTCATTAAATATTATCATAGACCTTAATATTAATGATATCATTATTTATATCTATCATAGTATATCCCAAAAATTAGACTAATTTCAATAGAAAATAGTGAGGCTAGAACCATTGCCTATAAGTACTTGCTTGATTTTTTGGTGAGTAATTGTGACTTTGATATATAGAGAATTAGTGTAGGAAGACATAAGGGATGATATATCAATTTGATCAAATATAAGTTGTGGTCTAGGAGACAAGTATCCTATAAACATTTAAAATTTATCTAGTGATATTTTTCTAGATACCTAAGACTGGCTTAAAATTTCATATAAAATATCTTTATGGAGTTGAGAAGTACACAAAAGATCCAAGATGGAAATTTGGGCTAGTGTCTTATGTAATTGATCCACAAGATAGTACTACTTCTTGGAAAGAGATGTATACTTGGTTTTGATTGATCTAGAATAGGATTAGGATTATTTGAAGAAGATGTAGGCCCTTGAAGGGTAATTTTAGAAATTCAAGTTATCACAACACAATCTCAGGAATGAATATATACACATGAATTTGAAGCAAAAAAATAGTTCTTTGGGATTATAACTCAAGGACAAGGATTATGGGAAGGAAGAACTCCCATAATAAATGGGTCTAATCTTAGAATGGAGAGATTTACTTATTGAGAAATATTGGAATGGGAATAGGGGTTATTGTGATTGTGGCTACATGATGTTCTATGATACATCCCACTACATGATAATCATAAAGAGTAGCATGTTAATCTACATGTCATCCTAAGAATATTTATTTTGATTTCAATTATTATTCTACGAATGCTACCATTGATTATGTGGATTAGTATGATATTAAATAAATGGGTCTTTATACATCCCAATATTATTATTTGAATAAGAGGATGATGCATTGATTAACTCAATTTCCCCTCTTTTTGACATGTCTTTAATTATATGTCAATATTTCACACATATATGAATTTCATGACCTTTGACTTGCTTATAATTACAATATTCATTATCCCTATACCACTATGGTTTAGGTTGAATTTCATCAAATGGTTTTTTATTTGGCCAAACAAGCATATCCATAGTGAATAACTTGTGAAATACATTCTCAATGGGCTATTCCAAATTTTTAAATGGTCTTCTATTGAACTAGATCCTTGTAAGAGGATGCCTTTGTAAAAGAAACAATTATGGTTGAGGTGCCTTTTACACTAGTGGTGACTGCATTATATGAACATGCCTTGATTTTATGACTCTATTACCAACCATATTATTATTGTTATTGAAATGATTTGAATTCTATGCCACATTTTTTAGGTTTATATTTAAATTTTGGTTCTGAGCTTGATTCTAATTTAGATGTTGGGATTGATTTTATGAAGAAATTTTTATCAATCCTTTATCAATGAAAGCCTTCTATATTTGGATACCTTTATTAATGAAATCATCAAAATTATTTGGACATTATAATATTAAGAGCTAGTTCAAAATTCAAATTGATCATGAATATGTATGTGGAAATTTGTTAGCCAATGCTTGCCAACTTTGAATATAAGTAGTAAAACTCTCACCCCATCATTATTTGATAACACACAAATCAACTATATTAATTTCATGTTCAATGTTATATGAAAAACACTTAATAAATATATTTAAAAAATCCTCAAAATATGTGATAGAACCTTTAAAAAGATGCATAAACCACTCTAGAGCTGGTCTAACCAAACTCTGTGAGACTAACCAAAGTAAGAAATTGGTATCATGGCTTACTTCTTGGCAGATAATAAAAAATAGTCTAAAGTGATCTCTTGGGTCACATTTTCATTTATAATTATCAAATTTAATAATATAAAAATGATATGGAAAATATATATGGAATATGCTTTCATCAACTGGATATGAGCATATGTGACCCAACATGTATTTTTTGTCTAACTCATGATTTGTAATCCGAAAATTGCATCCTTAGTAGCCTTCCATTCTTGGGAAAAGGAAGTGTTTTTGGATGTAGGTGGGGTTTGTATAAATGAGAATGAAATTGTGTGTTGGTTGTATTTATGGAAACTCTCTATACTAACCTATTTGAATCAGTAATCCTATTATCAAGATCAGATTGATTAAGAGGAACTTAGTATTTATTGGGATTTGAATATTTATGAGGAACTTGGTATTAATTGGGATTTGATTTATTAGGAGGAAATTGGTATTGATTTGTATTGGAATATATAATTTAGACTCATTGTTATGTATGAGGAATTAATTGTCTTTGAGTAAGTAATTATTGTTGATTGGTGACAATTCATTACTAATTAGAAGTAACTTCTTGTTTAGATGGAACTCATTACTGTGTATTAGATAAGACTTAACAGGTATTAAAAATACCCTAATTGACTCTAGAAAGATTGTGTTGGGGGATATGTGAATCAAAAGGGATATTGTTTGTCTCTATAGGGAACTATTAGGAATGTGTTGAACTCTCTAAATATTGAGGGGGTATTTTTTTATTCAAAATTATAAGAATGGGATTTAAAAAAACTTGATTAGGATTAAGAAATGTTTATTGGGAATTTTATAAAAATATTTGTGAGGAATATATAGATTAATTTTTATTAGGAGCAATAGAAATATCTATATTAGGAAGTGGATCAACCAAGGAGTATTTAACTTGATTTTCAATAGGTTGATTAATCTTTAGAAGTGGAAGATCAAAAATTAGATTAAATAATAAGGTGGCAAGATTATTCAAAACTCGACCAATTTGTTGTAATTTGGTTATAATGCTAGGCTAAAGTTGGGGTGGGGATTAAAGTATCTCTTTCCCATTTCTATATGGTTTTATAATTTTTGATGTTATAACATCTATAGAAGCATGGATATAGGAGGGTATATCATTAGTGAACTCTATAATTATGGTAGTTTTTTATGGTTATAGTTTCTCAATGTTACACAAGGTTTATATAGGATAGTCATGGGTAACCTTAGCACCCATTTATAATAAGCAAAAGATGTATTAATCTATGTTATAAAATTGAGATCAAGTTGTATCATAGGTAAGTGACACATCTTCATACTCATTTTGGTGAAATTCCATATCATTGAATTCATAAAACACTATTGATCATGGGGATAATCTAGTTGATATGTGAATGGATTTTTTTGAACTTGAGTATAATAATAATCTTAAGTATTAATATAAGCCATACAAATTCTTGTGTAATGAGGTATGTTAGACACTATTGTACCAGAGTATAAATAATTAGACTTAAACTTGGAATAGACCTAGACAAAAATGGGAATATGATTTGGAAATATCAAGAAAAAGATTTGGACTTGAACATGTTTAATTCAAACATGATAAAATGGTATTGACACTAGAATTAGATCCTAATATTGAATTATTTTTGAATAATAAACTTGTAAAAATGAATAAAATGGGTCTAAATTCGCATAGATAACATAACAATATGATTGCTGACAATAATGGTATGTGTTTACACAATTTTGGTTGTGAGACATAGAAGGGAACAAATTTGACCTAAAAAGTGGAAAGAGTAATTCCTATTTATGAATGTGTATGTATATTATGACATATTTTTGACACATAACTAATCAATAAAACACTTAATCTAACAACCCTACTTTAGTTATTGACATGAAAATACTCAACATTCATTGAGTGTTTCAATATACTTATCGTAAGAGAGGATTGAAATTTTAAGTTTATTTAAGTAATTAATGTAGTTATTAGTAGTGTTTTAATCCCAAAATTATATCAAAAAATTGTATTTAAAATATATCTTCAGTTTATATTACTTTTACAACCATGTACTGATGAATGTTTTGTGGTTGAAAAGTTCTATGCTAAAGTTTTTATGGGATTTTTAGATGGTCTTGATATACCTTGTGATACATGGGGAAAAAATAATCCATAAATTGGATGTCAATATTTAATGGGACATTTTCCAAAGGGTATCATTCCTTTATGACCTTTTCAACCGTAAGGGTTTTAGTGAAGTTCTAAAAAAATCAAACTCTAAGGGGCATTCTAGCTAAGATACCACTAGCATAACTTTAATTTATATACCCAATTGGATAATAGGTTTGGTAAAAATTATAGGTGATCCCTAAGGAGTCATGATAAGAAAATGACACTCCAATCATGTCTCCAAAAAAAAAAGTTATTGCTATTTTGATTTACATAATCCAACTAAGGGAAAATGAAGAGCATAATAAGAAAATCTCTCAGGATAAAAACAAATGATCACCTCCACATTTATGAGTCACCTTACCAAATGGAAGAGAATGCATGTGAATAAATCACACAAACACACAATAAAACACTTAAATAAAGAATTTAATAAATATAAACATAAATAAATATGTTTTATAGTACCAAATCAAAAGATAAATTCTTTTTAAAACACTAAATCAAGAGATGAATTTGTTTTAAAATACCAAAAAAAAATATGTTTTAATGAATCACCAGACCCTTTTGTAACCTGGAAGAAAACAAATTGAGTAGTTTTCCTTCATGGGTCTTTGTCATGTGTAAATATGTAAACAAAATGTTAAAAAAATTGAAAACCAAAAGAGATAAAAAGTAATAGTAATTATTTTAATGATAAATAATAAAATATAAATCATTTTTTCATGAAATTTTGAGAGTTTTATGATAAGATAAATTTTAACACCCTTGTAAATTTTTTAATTAAAAATAGATAACATATCAAAAGTTATGATTATTTTACTAGCTATTTTTAGCCAAAACATAAAATCAAAAATAAAAATCAGCAGCCATTAATTTGAAAATAACTCCTAAACTATAATCATTTTTCAAATAAAAATTGAAGTTTTTAATAGAAAAAATACACACACCCCTAAATTTTTTAGATTAGTATAGACAACATATCAAAAGTTATGATCATTTTACTAGCTATTTTTTTACTAAAAAATAAAATTAGAAGTAAAAGGTGGAAGTTAGTAATTTGAAAATAAATCCTAAACTATATATCATTTTGGATTTTTTTTAATAAGATAAACATGCACACCTCTATAAAATTTTATATTAAAACAGATAACACATCAAAAGTTATGAGTATTTTAACAGTTGTTTCTTAACAAAAAATAAACTCAGAAATAAAATATGAATCACTAATTGGAATAAAAAATACATACACCCCTAAAAAACTTAGATTAAAATGGATAAAAAATAAAAACTTATGATCATTTTACCAACTGTTTCTTAGCATAAAAAAACATTAACTTAAAAACCAATAAAGAGACTAGAAGAACTTGTAGGGTGCGAGTTGGGTCCCATCAAATGTGCCATATATATTGTTAGAATCTAGAAATCAGTTCTATTTATTAAATAATTTTCAAATTATTAAATTAAATATCAAGAACTAATAATCTACACCTAAGACCTTGTAAGCATATAAATATTAAGATAACAGTGCTAAGATTAAATCAATACAATGTAAACCTTCATTAGAAACCTCATATTTGTGTATGGTTTGGCTTAGAAGTATTGTCAATCATCATTTGACAGTGTTATTATTCCAAAATGGACCATCTCTCCTTAAGAACTTTAAGAAATTGAGTTGATAAGCATGGATTTTGATGCACAAGTTAGCATATGATATTGGTAGGGCTTCGCTATATGTCTTTATCATGTTAAATTACAAAGGGAAAGGGTTTATTTATAGAAATTTTGAGTTAATGAAGACCATTCATCTTGAATCCAAGATGAATGATTATAAATACATCCTAAATAAGGCACATTTATTTATAACATGAGCCCTTCATCTTGTCTAAGATGAAGGGTTGAGGATGGATCTTGAAAATATCAAAAGGGATTAATATGAGACCTCCATCTTGCATACAAGTTGAAGGGTGGAGAATTATTTTCAAAATATCTTTGTAGGAGTAAATGTGGTGCCTTAATTTTGTTTCCAAGATGAAGGGTGGAGAATCATTCCCAAAAAAAGCACATGGATAATCAATGTAGGCCCTTCATCTTATTTCCAAGATGAAGGGTTGAGAATGTTCCAATAAATTATCTCACAAGATTAATTTTGGTACTTTCATATTGTCTCCAAGATGAAAGGTGGATAATAATCCTTAATTTTAATTTATTTAGTAATTAGTGAGCTCACAAGAGAATATTCCATAAGATCTCAATATTCTTTCTTGAAGGAAGATGTCCTTTAGAAGGAAAAGAAAAAAGAATTAATAATTGAAAAGAAATTATAATTATATTTACATAGAATTATAATTATAATAATGATTAATTTAATAAATCAAAGGTTAATTTAATTAATACAATGTGGAAAATTTGATTAGAAGTATGATTTAGATAAGGGAATTAATTGCATTAATTGATCAATAAAAGAGAATTATAAAATTGATTAGAGTAGAAGAATTGACAAAAGAAAATGACTAGAATGATAATTGAATAGACATAATATGGTGAATTATCCCACCTAGGGATTCTCCAAGGTGAATTCAAACTCGTATTTTAGATGAACATATGAATTTGGACCAATTTTTGTATAATTATGGGAAGTCATTCTATTTTAAAAATTTAACATGAAAGTGATAAAAATAGAGTGTCTAAAAATATATCCTAAATATTTATTTAGCTTTGTATTATCATTACATAATAACTCTACCTACAGACCTTTAGTTCTCCTAGATATTTCTTAAAACCTATAATTCAGAACTTAATAAACCTACATACCTATTTTGAAGGTCTTGGTCATGCATGAAAATCTGAAAACTACTTTCAACCTGATGATTCTTGGAAACAATCTCTAATATCCTACCTAAGGCTTATAGGTGATCTTGAAGGATATTGAGAACTTTGTGTTTGCCTTGCAACATAAAGAAAGCCTTGAAATCAGACTTGCAAATGTTAGGAGGAACTTGAAACATTCTATTTTTTTATTGGTTTTCAACATAAAACATAGTAATATAAGTTGTAGACCTATTATTTATATCTTAATGACTTATACTCCTCTCTTACCTTTGTCATGACCTCATATCAACAAGGAAATGTTAGAAACTTGTTGCATCTTACTGCATGCCTATGGATGAGCTTAAATCTTGCTCAAATATATATTTTTTGGCATTAATAAATTAATTCTCCCCTCACACACATTTTATGATCTTAATCTTCATAGAAACCCTATAAGATTTCTTTAGGCCTAGAACATGCACTTGATAGTGCTTGAAACTTTTGTTTTTTAATTTAAAGACATGTAAGTTTATTGATATGTTCAAGATCTTATATCAAGTCTCTCTCTCAATGTTTAAGTGAAGGTATTTTGATTATATAAACCTAATTTATTTGTTTCTATACCTTTTATAAGGGAGTTTAGAGAAATATGACCTCTTGGCCAAGCATAGAGACCTTTTATAGGCCTCTTGTGTTTACTTAGGAATTATAGAAGCTTGTGATTCAAAAATTAGTAAGTCTGTAGCTTGTATAAGGTTTTATAGATCATGAAAACCTTAATATATACCTTAGGACTTATATGAATGTCTTAAGTGTTATAAAGTATGCACATATTTGTAGGTTTCTTGATCATGTTCTAAAACCTTGCATTATCTTGTAAACCCTAAATTCTTTGCCTTAAGATTTTTGTGAAGGTTTTAGTGTGTTGAAAATATTTTTATTATCATTATATTATAAATAAATATTATAATAATTTGTTGAAAACCTACTATATATGTTTTAAGATCATGAAACTTCTTGAAATATGCTTGAAAACTTGTAAGTAGGTTTAAGGAAGCTTTGAAACCTCTCACAAACCTGTAAGTATCTTGGAAACATGTTCATAAAACTAAATTTTTTTCATGAAGGCTTGAAACATTAGTATATCACCTTTTACTCAAGAGAATAATCTAAAAACTTGTTTATGTCCTTTATAAGTTTAAAAAACCACTAAAATGTATGCTCATGGTTTAGGGGTTTAGTGTCTTTTAAACAACCTGTAAAGTTTTAATAAATCCACATAATTATAAATATATAATAAAGGTTAAGGAAAAATAAAGGATGTACTAAGGCCATCATGATCAATCCAAATATTTCAAGATGCCATGCATAAAGAGGATAAACAAAAATATGACTAGTTTTTTCCTTGCCCTACCCTTGCAGCTTGTTTTTGATTTGTTTCATATGATACAAACATCATTTAATTATTTTAGGACTTGAACATAGACATTAATGACTTACTTGAACCTTATCCACCTCTATTTCTCTCTTTTGGATTCTTTAATAGGAGCCTATAGACCACTTACAAGTTAGTTTCTAGTTTTTAGACCTTCTCTTATTCTCTTGAAGCCCTGTAACATTGCATATAACCTTATGTTATCATTTTGAAAGTTTAAGAAATATCATGGATGGTATTATTAAAATTTATCAATATTTTTTTCATGCTTAATCTATTTTAAGGGGACTTCTAGACTTGTTTTAGTCCTAAATATCTTCATTTCCCTAGTTTATTGGCCCATGAAAGCTCTATCCATCCTTATTTTACCTAGTATTAGCATTGGATATTTATAGATACCTTGTCTTCTTTGTTTAAATGTCTATAACCATTCTTTTTATTATACTTGTATGTTATAGGAATGTAAAAGGCTAAAAAAACTCCATGCAACTTACATGAAACACCTTGGACACAAAGGAAATACTTGGATTTCATTCAATGAGAGCTTGGTGAGGTGTAAAAGGCTTGGTCATGATCATGAATGATCTTTTCCCTTGTTGGAAGGTGAAAAAATCTAGGAGGTAGAAATAAGAGGGAAAATTGAGTCAAATACACTCCTTAAGCAAGATGTATGGACTTTTAATATTCACAAAGAAGTTTGAAAGCTTCTATTTGACCTTCATACTCCCTTTTGAAATGTTTCACCCATTGTATTGCCAAATGAATTATTTTAAGACATTTTTTTATATGTTTTTGCTTTGGAGAATACCTTTAAACACCCTTTGTAATCAAATAGTCTTGATTAAAGGTTAATATGAAATCAAAATTCTTAATGTCCTTAATAAAACATGCAAAATATGAGAAACCATTACTAATTCATCAAGGTGACTTGAAAAGTCAACAATATTTTTAGTCATTTGATAAATTAATTATTTTTATAAATAATATTATTGTAAAATGCAAATTGAAAAGTTTATTTAAATATTAAAAAATTTCCTAAATAAAAATAAAATAAAATAAAATAAAAAGAAAGCCAAATTAATGAATTTTCATCTTTAAAGTGAAATAAAATATTGTATAAAAGGGGGAAATTTATATTTTTTAGGGGTTTGTATTTATTTCAAGATCTTGGATAGAGCTAACTGCAACTTGATTTGGAGCCATGTAATTTCTAGTTTAGAGAAATAAAATACAAGCAAGTAGGTGAGAATGTTCTTGGGTGTTTGTAGATTTTAATTTCCTTTATTTACATAATATGAGTTTATATTTATAGATGAAAGATATTTTAAAATTATATATCTTTTTTATTATGTGCAACTTGTGAAACTTCTAAAATTTGTGCTGAAAACCCCATGCATGAGCTTTATTGATGTCCATGAGTTTATGTGTGTTTGATCTCAAAGAAAATTTGTACAAAGTGAGTGTAAGCTATTTTTGTAAGATACTTTGTTCTTCCAAGCATAATTTTTTGTTCCCAAAACCGATACTTCTCCTATGTTCATTTTTGTGTAAGAGGAAGAATTCTATTTTTGTTATTTACTCTTGAGTTATCCTAGTGGTGCTTTAATTTTATCCTGTTGTGGGTTTTTGCTCTTTTCTCATTTTAATTTTAAAATTTATTTCCTTTTGTACTTTTAGGTAAAAAGTAAAAAAAACCACCAAATTATTCATATACTACGAGGGAACTTCCCCTCTCAAATTCAGAAGAGAATCACCATTCTTCATGGTGATATCTCCAACTATTGGTGAGTTTGATTACTTTCGGTTGGGTGAGTCATAAATTTGAGGTGACCAAAGTTTACATCAATAATTTTTGGTGACTTCACTAGGGATCAAAAAATTTCCTTTGATTCCTATAATTTGAAGGTAATCTTCCCCTTAGAAAATAAGATTGGTGATTCCATGGAAATGATGGAATACATCCCATGCTTCTATTTTTTTTTTTTTAAATATTGCTTCCCATGATCTAATTTTGATTGTAGGAATGAAGACATTCAGGGTGAAATAATATTATACATACTTGGGAAACATTGGGTGTAAAAATAAATAAAATATATAAGAGATAACTATTTAAAATGTGCACAAATTAGGGGTTGATTAGGTTTATAGAAATGACGATACAATAAAAAATTTATTCCTCTTCATACGACCATTCAAAGAAGATCCAATCTGTGAAATTGTGGATGATAATAAGAGATTTCAATTTTTGAAAAACTTCTATGGAGCCATACAAGTAAAAATGAAAGAATAGTGTTTAATCCAAAGTTTAAATTAAGCATAATAATGCATGGAAAAGGAAATTTCAGCCACCTTTCAAGAGCAAGAGATGAGTCATGAAGGTAATGGGATTATTATTGGTGAAGAGATGGTGTGTACTGATTTTGAACATGATCACATAATAGGTTTTGAAGAGGAAACAAAAAACAATTTGAAAGGATTTTCTAGCCACTTTGAGTGCTAAGAGATTCTAGTCCCAAGCTCACATGTGGAGGTACCTATGGGAGATTCAGCTTAGCCATTCATGGTTGAATATTATCAGGAGAAGCCAAGAGGTGAAGGTCTTGGAGGTATGCCTCATGTTTTTTGTGTTCAAATTTTTAAATCCAAGCAAACCTCTTAAATTCATGAGAAAAATTAAAATATATTATACATTTCAATTGTGCAAGGTTAAGTGATTGAATTGGTGTTCATTTAACCTCCAATGCCACATGGCTTTCCCATGAACACAATAAAAAACATGATGTTGTACTTAATGTTTTAATTTATAAATGATGTCCTAATTATTCCATATTTTATCCTAGAAAGACTCATACTTTGCCAAAATCATAAATGGATTTGTTTAGTATTGTGGTGTTTTCCATTCCTTGTAAATAGTTTTTTTTCTAATCTTTTTGGCTTGTGTTATTTTTTGCTTTCATTTTGTTTTGTGTGTGTGTTTTTGTTAAATAAAACCCAACCTATTCATTATGTTTTTTCCCTAAATTTCACCTCGAATTACTTTTTTGAGCCTAGATGTTGTTTGGGTGGTTGTTCTCCTTTTTGGAGGTTTCGTTACTTTGGTAAAATACTAGCAAGAATATTAGACATATTATTGCTTCATAGATCCACATTGGTGTGCATATATTTTTTAATAGTTTGGATGGTAGTTGTAGAGAAATTGTAGATATTTAAACATAATATTTCTCTCATCTTGAAAATTTTCAAAACATAGATCAAATGCAAGATTCTTACTCAAATTCTTGCTTGGATGACATAAACGCTTCATATTTTATAAATTTCACTTTTCTTGGTGAAATGAGGTGTATAGGCTACTAAAATAGGCTATACATTGGTATCCAATGCATCTACAATAAATGACTAGCTAAATGTTTTTGCATAAGGTTTTAGGTATGTTAGTTGTCATGGCTTTGTGAATATTATTATAATTTTAATAAAGAATGGAGTTGATATAAATTATGGACTAGGGTCTCAATAGATGTGATCTGATATTTATCATAAAAATATTTTCAATAACTCAAATTATATTGTAGAAAATTTTGGTGCATTAGGGTATGTCTAAGTTGGTTCTAGAATCATTACTACTAGGTATAAACATGGAATTGTCTTTCTGCACTCAAAATTTAATACTCAATTACATCAACATAAATTCACATAAGGAACTATCCTTATGTGCTTACCTAAATCACAATAGAGAAAGATATGGGGCCCCTATTAGGCTAGTTGTGCCATGGTGCACATCATCCATTATGGGACTTGGTCAATTTAAGGACGGTTTCAAGTAGAATCTTTGGTGCAAGAATTTCATAGATTATGCATAGTGGGTGGTAGGTGTAAGTTTATTTAGGGGTGGTTATATGTTATTAAGGGTGTAAGACTTTGTTTCACCAAGCTTAGTGCCATGTAGGCACTTTGAAGGGTCAAGGGACTGCTCTTATTTCAAGTATTGATACTTAGGCTAGTGCTCTAGAATATTAGGGTCATTTGGCATGCTATCTATCTATACTTCGTCATTATAAAATATATGCTAACATCATTATTTAATTTAGGGATGCAATTAACAATATGAACTAGAAGCTTGCAAACAACATTCTTAACATAAATGTATGGAATTTACAAAATTATGATCATTACACCATTCAATATCAAAATGAAACTATGTTTTACTGAAACCATTATTAATTAATCATAGTCCATATAAAATAGAGTTCATAATACTAAAAATAGAGTCAATACTTCACTCAAGATATTTAATTGCACAAGGGTTCACAAGTGAGCTTGGTTATATACAAATGGAGCCTTAATGGCATCCTAGATATTCCTAATACTAAGGGTAGCCATTACATAACATACAAAACTAATTCTTTATATTTTTTCTTCATCAATTTCATGTCCATTTGCTCACTAGTTCAAACTCTTTTTATAGCCTATAAGAACATCTCTTATTAGGGAGGAGCCACACACATCGAGTGCTGAGATGGAGCCTTTGTGATCATTATTTTTATTCCATTACCTTACACCATTTGTATTATGGTCACCATGTATCATCCAACCTTGAAATGTCCTGAGAATCTTGGAAATGGTTGGCTAACTTCTAGCTAACACAAGGTAAGTGTTGATTCCTCTAGCTAGAACCAAGATGCCAAAATGTCATCATTAAAAATAATGCCAAAATGCTAGAGTGTCCATCATGCTGGTGTGAATCCCATACTTAATAAAGTAGGGGCCCAACATTACCCCATAAAAAATTACCAGTCCATCCTCAAACTAAGTTGTCAACATCTTTGACACATAAGACTTGGGTGCACTCTCCTTAAACTTGGTGGTGAAGTCTTAAAATCCATTGATAATGAGATTTATTTCCTCAAAAATGCTATTTATTTTAGTAGAAGTAGCATTAAGCATGAGAACAATAGTCTTGTCTAGTTCCTTATTGAAGGCCTCTAGATTTGCCTTAGCCTTTGTCACATCCCTATCTAAGATTGATCCTTGATCATATGCCTTAGTCTGTAAGGTATAAAAGAATGATTTCATGTTTTATTATTGGTCCTTTATCTGAGTAATTAGTTCATTGACCTTCCCCATTATCTATGTGTACTCTAACCTACTTGTAGAGTACACTTTCACCATCAATTTCTCTTTCTCCTCCTTTTCTTGATTGAGGCATGTGTTTAGAACTAACAATTGGTTGGAAAATCTCAAGAAGATGGTATTAGTGGCATATAAACCCTCTTATAGCTTTAAAAATAGGTCCTCTACCTCTTCAATATTGGAATCAAGCTTCTTATGTAGCATGACATAGGGATCTTCTTTTTCTTATGTCAGCTCTGGTTTCATCCTTGGGACCATCTACTCCACTAGCACACATACTTTATCAACCTTAGAGATATTCAAAGTATTTACCCTAATTAAAAGTGATGGTTGAGCCATATCTATGCACTCACATTGTTTATGTATCTTGAATTTCATGGCTTATTCTTCATCTTTGGCATCTTTGTATATTTTTTCCATTTATTTTCCCTACCATCATTAATGATAATTTTGTGCATGAATTTAATGGCCATTAGAATAAGCACACTCCTAGACTAGACTGGGTTCATGGTATGAGGGTTAATGATGAGGGATTCATTCCATTATTTATATTTTGTTACACCCAATATATCCTTTTAAGGTTCCTCAAAGTGAGGCTCATCCATATAGTAATCAAACACAAACATAATTTGTTTGTGTATCCTAGCTATGGCATTTTTAGGGGCATGAAGTCAAACATGTAGTAGTATTCATCCTTCCACCCCTTTTTCACCTTTTCTCTTATGCTCAATTATTCATCATCCTTCTTGATAATGGCCAACTCCATTTTCTCTTCCTCCTCTTCACTAGAACCATTGCTTTATTTGGTACTTTCCTTAGAGGACTCATCTTCTTTTTATTTGAGGGTTTCTTCCTCAAAATTCTCCCCTTTATTTAATTATTACTCCTAGGGTTTCTCAATGCTCACCTCCAGGTTTATTCCCTTGATGCTAAATTTACCTTGATCCTATTAGGGTTCCTTGACACTCTCCATTTTTTATTCCAAGGCACTAGTATCACCTTCCTTTTCTCTAGTTTCCCCTTCACTACTATGGTATGCCTATTATGTAGCTTGATTTAAATTCTTGGTGTGGGCACTAGGTGAATTATTTGCCTTCTCAAAGGTTGGTACTATACTTTTGGGAACCTTTTTAATCTTCTTCTCTCTCTTGTCCTTCTCTTCCTCAGCTTTAACCTTCTCAATATATGCCTAACTTTGGCCCATTTATTTCCAAGCCCTCATCTTCTTCTTTAGCACCAATGCTATCTTGATTTCTTCCTCATTATGGTCCATATTCTTCCATAACCTTAACTTCTCCTCATCTATTCATAGAGGATCTATAGAGGGATTTATAATTGAGGCACTTGATGACTTCTCAGCTTATTCAAACGTGGCGGTTACTCCACCTTGGAGGGACTTTTAAAAATCCTTGACACTAGGTTCCTCCTCTTCTTTGACTTGCGTGATGTAGGTCTTCATTCCTTCTTCTTACATCTCTTCCTCCCACTCATACACATGGGCCTCTTCCTCCTCCATTTCCTCCATAGTTATTGTAAGGAGCATAATGAGACCCTTAGACCTATTATTTTTATACTTATTTTTAGAATAATAAGTATCTAACATGAATATTATGTGATTTTTGAGATATGGTGGTGTAGTTTGTTCACCAAAGGTGATCCTCAACCTAATTCACTCCAAGATATCCTTAAGTGTCTCTCCCCATTTATTTTAGGGAGACTTTTGCTACATCTTTGGCACTAGATTCTCTTTATCATTGATCAAAAGGGGATGATCATCATATTTATTAGGGTTGACACCCTTCTTCTATGACTTCATTTCATAGTACAGATTAAATATACACATAGTTATAATTTCCATCTAGATGGGATGGAGGTCCATTTGACTAGAGTCATCCTCCTCATATTTTGTGGATTTTTATCCTAAGTGCATATACTAGGACCTTAATTTTATCCTATCTTGGTCCATGGTCTCCACCAAGATATCTAGATATTAAATATTTGGAATCCTCCTTAGCACCACTATGAAATATTTAGCAAAAAATGCATAAGGTAATTTGATCCAACTAAACAGGTTCTTGTTTGTGAGTGATAAGCAAACTACACAAAAAATGTTGCATGATGTAAAATTTTTCCATGCCTATCATGTGCTAAGGGAGCTCCTATGGGATGCACCATTCATTCTTGAATGCCTCTATGTATCGGCCACACCACCTTAGTATTCTTATCTTATACTTTTGGGATAATATGGGTGGGAAGGTGAATTATTGGAACTTTAACATCAAAGAGTCTTTGTATAGTGGTAAAACGCAAAGATCATCATCACTACCATCAAGCATGTTGATCTCCTCCATCACTATTAGTATTAACATGTACCCCACCTAAAGGTCTCATGTGCCTTGTGGCATTCTCGCATTCTCTTCATAATTTCCTCCATGATAAATTTTGTGATATTGAACTTGTACCTTGCACCATGTGGTGGGTGTGATGCACAAGTATGTCTTGCATATGTTATATCACCATATACTAGGTTATATCTTAGAGCTTATGAGTCACTCTAGTACCCTCATTCCAGGGTCTAAAATTTCCTTGATTATGAATGTGGACCTTACTTTGTAATAGTCTAGGAGTTTTGTAACCATCTCCACCTCCACATCATCCTCTATCATTATGTGGATGTCTATCCCTATGATTGGGAGCCCTATGATCCTACTGGTGAGTCATAATGAGATCTACATGTGCCTCTTTAAAAAATAAAATAAATCACCATGGATGCATAAGAGGAAGAATTGTACTAATTCCTCTAGCTTATAAAAACTTAGTAGCTCATACATCTATATTTTCTAAGTTGTCGCCAACTTGTCTCAGATGGAGATGTATAATAGTTTCATTCTTGCCTTGGTAGTTGAGATCATATGTATTACTTAATGTGCAATGGTTGTACTCATTCAATTGACATATGTGTGTGTGTGTGTGTGTGTGTGTGTGTGTGTGTGTGTGTGTGTGAAAGATACCCTTATATCCCCCACTATGACCTTAGGGGAAATTGCATTTATCTATAGGAAATATTTACACTTACCTTAAGGTTAATCTCAATGATGCTAACACTTTCTACTAGATCTTCCTTTTTTTCATAATGACTATTTATTCTACTTTCTGTACCTTCTTAACATCCTTCTACACCTATGGTGGACCCAAAATTAACCTCTTCTTACCCATTCTAAATTGGATTCTATTAAATCATGATCAGTTGATCTTATCTAAGCCCTTAATATTTCTTCATGCTTATTCATAGTCATGGGGTCTATGACTATGAATTTGGCTCTTGATCTTCATTCGCCATTAATAACAACCTCAATGACACTCATAATTTATATTACCTAGTTTTCTTGAAATTATTTCTCCACATGACTCCTCTCCAATATCAACTAGAATGCAATGCCTTTCTCTTTACAACCATTCTGATTTGGTGACAATGGGTGATGTTAAATTTCACTTTGGTATAATTTTCTCATTTAGCTCTATTTTGAATTATGCGTTAAACTTTGCATTTGGGTTTAAATTTTTAAAAGGTTTCTAACCTATTATAGTATACCATTCACTTATTTATACCTTAATTTTATCTACCTTATTAATTGTAAGTGGGTAATGGCATGGTGGTGCATGGATTTATTGAAATGCACTAACCTGTAGAATCCATGAAAATCCACTACCACATTCACATTTTTTATAGATCTTTGTGCCTCCATCATCATCACATTAACTTCTCTTAATGGTGTATTTGGTGAAGTGAATAATGACTCAAATATTCACTTCCCACCTACTATTGGGTGGATTCTAGTTGTCTTTATGATCTTCCTCCTATACTTCATTCATTTTGGTGTAAACTTCACCATTTTTATGGTAACCTAGGCATAATACTTCACATACACATGATTCAACCTCCTAAATTCCATCTCCTCTTCCTATTGTGCTTCCTTTCAAGCATGCCTCTATTTCTTGGTCACTTACCCTACCGCTTAAAATTCCTTCACTAGTCCTCTAGTGCTTTCTTCTCTCTTCTTGATTTATTGCATATGATCATCTTATGCTCCCTTCTTTTGTTAACTTGTCCTCATATCCTTCCAAGTATAGAAAAATCCACATGCCTATAAAATTATGTGTTTAAACTTGAATATATTTATGTGTGTAAAAAACAAAAGAGTTTTTATGTGGGCCTAAAAGTACCTCACTTATTCCCCAAAACAAAAATAACATAAACATAAGCAAATATTTGGCTTGCACCAAATTTTATTTTGGTCATCATAACACAATCGACTTGTGACCAAAAATATAATGTCTAATGGCATAAGTGACATATTATTGACTATAGGGATTCAATCTATTATTATTAAAATGACTAGGGAGTATTTCACTCATCAACATGTGTATCTTGAAATCACTAGTCTTCAATATGCTATGGATAATGTACGGTCTTATCCACCTAGTCTACATCTTGCTTGGTGCTTGAGGTAATTAGATTCATATATAAATACTAATTATCCTTTAATTAGTACCTTATGATTTATATGTCTATCATGTCATAGCTTTTGGCACACCTTCTCTACTTACTAACTCTGTCTTTCTTGGGTGCATGTCTCATCCAAGTGCTCCAAGTCTTCCAGTCATACACTCAATGATTCTTAGTCATCCAAGTGACCAATATGCATGATGAAAAATGAGGGAAATAGAAAATACTTAGGTATAATGGCCTCTAAACCAAATACAAATTATAATGGTGTAAACTTATTTAGACATTTGTATGTAGTTTGATAGGCCCAAAACATTACTGACACATGATCATCCCAATCTTTGTGACTAATGTCACATATCTTTGTGAGGTACATTCTTAATATATTATTAAATTCCTCAATAGTTCAATTTTATTGGGGATGATAAGGTGTTGGCTTGTGGTAAACTACCATGTATTCTGTCAACAAGATTTGAATGGTCTCATTGATGAAGTGCATCCCATGGTTGCTAGTCAAATTGAGTGGGTACCCATAGAGACTAATGATGTTCTCACATATAAACCTTATAGATACGACACCTATGAAATCTTTAGTTGGTCTTGCCTCATCCTACTTGGAAAAGTAATATATGGCCATTAAAATGCATCATGTGCCTATGAATCTTGATCTAGGTTTAATAGGCCCAATGAAGTAAATGGTCTATTTTTCAAATGACACATGGACAAGGATGGGAATAAGAGGTATCTCATGTCAATGGTTGGGTTTTATTGTGCACTGCCATATGTCAAATGCCTTGGTGCAATATTTTACATCCTAAAATAGGGTGGGATGCCACAAGCCTAATTGTAGTATATTGTACACCATATCATCTCCAATACAATTACCTCTAATAATCCCCTCATGTACCTCTTTCAAGATTGATTCCTATTCAAGATATACGACACATCAATGTAGTACCTCATCTCAACTCAATTTGTATAACTCCCCACCAATGAGTTGAAAAGGGGTGGCACAAACTATGAGATACTTCTTCTCTTTAGTTTTCATAGTCTTGGGAATAGATATAGACATTAAAAATGTGGTGATCTCTACTAAGTCTTCTAGGATGCACTAGACCATGTAGAGTTGTACATATATCATACCATCTTCCATAGGTACTTCTACATCACTATATTTAATGTGGGATAGATGGTCTAGACTCAAGTTTTGTTTCCCAAGTTTGACTACAATAGAGAATTAGAACTCTTGAAACAAAACTATCCATCTACATATGTACTCATGGAGAATGAGTTTGTTCCCAAGGTACTTAAGTGCCTCATGATAAATAAAGAAGATGAATGGGGTATCCAACAAGTATTTCCTAAACTTCTAAAAAACATAGACCATGGAAATCACCTCATGCTTAGTTGTGGAATAATTATATTATACCTTGGTAATTTTTCTACTTGTGAAAGAAATGGGCTGATCCATTTTTACTTCATTAGGTTGCATTAGAATGGCACCAATTACATAACTATATGCATCAACATGGATTTAGTATATGTACACTTCTAGTTTGAACTTTAGTGATTCAAATTCATCTTCTTAGGTTGTGCGCTAATAGAACGGGCCATCCTTGTGTAAGAGAACTCACAAAAGTGCCAAAATCTTGGTCTAGTTCCTTATGAACTTCCTATAATATCTATAATGGCCAATAAAAGCATGAAAATCCTTTTGCATTGATGGGGTCTGGAACTGAAGGATGATGATGATGATGATGATCTTTATTGGATCAATGAGTAGACCATCCTTATAGATGATGTACCCAAGAAAAGTGCTAAATGGTTTCATGAAGGCACACTTATTATGGTTTAAAGAGATAGGTAATTTCTTACACCTCTCAAACATTAGACACAAGTTATCATAGTGATCCTTCACCAACCCATACATAGTCTAGTCATCTAAGTATACTTAGAGGAACTTGTGAATGAATTCCTTAGAAGTGGTGATCACCACTCAAGAGAATAGGGCTCAAATATTATTGAGTCCAAAGGGTATCATGTTGTATGTGAAGCAACACCATTATATCATAAAGGTAGTTTTGGGATTGTCCCCTTCTTTAATCTGGACTTGATGTTATCCTGAGAACCCATTAGTGAAAGTGTATATTTCATATCCTAAGAGGCCATCCAAAATTTTATCAGTGAATGAAGTTCGAAAGGGGTTAGTTACACAAGTGGTGTTATACAATATATAGTTAATGTAGATATAAATTTTCCCATCCTTATTGATAATGATGACCATGGGCCTAACCCATTAAAATTATTTCATAGAGTAGATGATGTCTATGGATAACATACCATCAATCTCAATTTTATCCTTGGTGTGGAGGTTCATGTTCATCTTATAAGGTAGCTTCTTTACAAACACTACATCATCTAATAATTTTATGCCCATATTTACAAGGGATGGGTGTGTACCCTTCATGTCTATATATTTATAAGGGAACAAGTCATGGAATTCCTCTAGGAGGTTCACAATTCACACCAAGTGTGCATCAGATCAATATACACCTAGAGTAGCAATTTTTGGTTCCCCTTCTAAGCTGATTATTTTCACTTAGATTTTCACCCTTTGAGGAGATTTAAATCTATCCTCATATAATTGGTAAACTTCAATAACATTTAGACTTGTGGGTAGCGTAAGGAATGAGGTGAATCTCTAGATAGAGCTAGCTACCTTGATGTACCACTTTGGATTGAAACTACTACTAAACTTTGGGGGTGAAAAAGGAGAAGGATAACTAAAAGAAAACTAATCTAAGGGAGGTGATACACTAAATAAC
Source organism: Torreya grandis (assembly GCA_037957365.1). Taxonomy (NCBI): domain Eukaryota; kingdom Viridiplantae; phylum Streptophyta; class Pinopsida; order Cupressales; family Taxaceae; genus Torreya; species Torreya grandis. The sequence goes on along the minus strand of JARHVA010003203.1, from coordinate 171,006 downwards.
ATGATGAAATACAACCATATGCATATTACACTTTAAATCAAAGGACAAACTGAACCTACACTTCTCCAATCTTCATCTTCTCATATCAATGGTACATTGTGAGGTTATGAATGAATGTGAAAATATAGGACTAGAAAAGAGGCCTATGAGGTAAATAATGAATATAATAAATCAATTTATCCTTGGAATCTCATAAAACACTTCACATGCCCTGTAAGAAGAAGCTTTTGAACTGTAAATAGGATGAAAGAATGATAAAACATGCTAGGGAATCCGTAGTCTTCACTTATTCAAAATCAAGCATTCTAAATGAACACACTAAGAACAGTCATGGAAGAGGTAGAAATAATTTTTATTATTGATCAAAAGGTATACATTTGAGTATGTATTTTCCATACTCAAGTGGATCATATAATATAATGGCAAAAATGCTTAGTTCTTATAGAACTTGAGAGAGAGAGAGAAGAAGAGAAGTCCAAGGGTCACAAAGAAAATTATCAAGCTGATACAAGGAGTTAATTTTAAATTTGGAAAGGGTATGGGATGAACCATTCAAGGTTAGAAGCTACAAGTGTCAATCCAAGTCATAAAATTCATGAAAAGTGGCAAGAAAACTCCTTAGTTGGCTCAGAAAAACTTCCTTCATGATTAGAGCTATTTGAACATCCTATAACTAATGAGGATAATTAAAAATTATTTTAATAGAGTGTAATGATATTATAAATTCATATTCATTCATTATAAATATTTCTAAATATTATAAATTGAAAGTGACTCCCTCATCTAGCACTAGGCCTCAACCTTATCTTTAGACCTGATTGTAACCTTTAGTGTTGAGACCTCCCTATTGGGTTTATTTACCTTTCAATAGATCAAACACATCTATAATACTCCCATGTACATGTTTAAATCCAATATAAATATTCATTCATGTTAGAAGTGATAGTGACTATCAGTTTGGCTTCTAAGCTAAAACCCTACCCTTTAGGCCTAACTGAAACTCTTGGTGTCCAAACCACCCTATCTAGTTTCTTCTCTCTATGATTAGCTTGCATGATTTTCCTAGGTGTTTTTTATATTTAAAAACCTTATTTAATGGTATCTACACCTTATGGCTTCATATTTTGTCATTTTCCTTCTAATCTACCAGGGTTTGCATTAAGGGGAGTGCCCTCTGTTTGAGACAAAATAGAGTCACTTACCCTATTTGTCTATGAAAATTACTCATTACAGGAGATTTTAAAACTAATATATTCTTTATGTACCAATTATTGTCTCTTTTTTAGGTCAAGATATCCCCCTATTCCCTTAATTTTCAAGACAACTATGTGGGAAGGCAGACTGTGTAGGGGTGTTGGAGAGTTAACTTTATATACTTGATCAAGGTCTATTTTCCATATATCTTTATGCTATTAGAGTGTCATTAGGGAAAAATTTACCATTTTAAAATGCTTACCATGATTTTTGACTGATACTAAACCCTTCAAGTCACACTCTTGGGTTGGCTACTTAAGGTATAGACTATGTGTAGGGTTCTCAATATGTACTATGTATAATTATTTAGAGCCATTTATTTGATGTATTAGTGTATGGAAGGAGAATAATGTGACATAATTAGTCATTATGTATGAATTACCAATCTGTTCATAAATCTAACTCATAAGTATTCTCTATACACTATCTAGCTTTCAAGACTGTGATTACAAAACCTGATTGTGTTGTTCTTGGGAACCTTACCTATAAGTGGTTTCCTTTCATGAATGGGAACCTGGTCATGTTGATTAAATATTTTATTAGAAACACTCAGGTCTAAAAATGTGTTTTTATACCTTCACTCACCTTGAGAGTTCCAAGACACCCCTTAGATGCAAATTGCCAGCCCACTATCTTGACTGAGACACTTCTCCTTTATACCCTATTGTAGGTTATTTTGGATCATTTGGACGTATTCATGATTGTGAAAGGATTTAATTTAATATTGATAACCAAATATAGTATAAATTCACTTTGGAATAATAATAAATTGGTTAAAAAAACTTTAAAGTATATAAAACTAGCTCACTATCTGAGACAATCATCTATAGTGGCTGTAGGTGAGTATTTCAAGCCTATGTATGGATAGGGTGTGTGCTTGGGTAACCAAAGAACCTAGTGTCACTCCATTTTGATGATATTTATTCCTATAAACTTCATGTAAACTTTTGGAACCATCCACACATATTAACAAGGTCTATATTCAAACATAGGTAGGTAAGAGGTCTTCCTTGGACTTAGGCCTGTAGGTGAACATTACTTGAAAATAGTGGTTTGAGAACCCTATTTAGATCTTGAAAAAATAACTTTCCATTTGTAATTAGTATTATATCTCTTTAAATCTGATATACCTATGTAGATACTACAATATCAATTAGTTGTGAAGCATTGAAATACTTTTAAACCATGTATTATGATATCTCAAAAAACTCTTGGGCCTCTATTTTACTCTTGTAGGGAAAGTATCCCTATATCAGTCATCATGTTTGGGAGGTAATATCTAATTAAATCTACCAACATAGCCATTAAAATAGGGTTACCATGGTATATATCACACATTAATATATAAAAGAGGTTTCCATCTCATATTCTAACCTCCCATATAGCCATTTGGTTCTCTATTAACACCTTTTAGGGACTGTGTCCCATAATACTCAGTCATTCTCTTGAATATAGATTCAACTTGCTATTGAGAGACTAACCTTCCTAATTATTCTATCATGATTATATATCAATGTTATAACTTGAAAAATAATCTCATTACATGATTCATCACCATAAAATATTCCATAACTCTTTACTCAAATCACCTATAAGTGGAGATTTAGTTGTATAAAGGTAGATTATGAGAAAGGTTAGTGAAATAGCACAAAATTTGGCCTTAAATGGATTATAAAACTACCTTAATAGCTAAAAATTCATTATTTTCATTCTAAACACTTTAAATATTTTTCAAAACCCTTTATACAATGTGGATATGAGCTTCATGGCACTTGTAGGTGCAGTTCTATGATGTAGGTTTGGCAAAGGTAGGGATGACTAGTTATTATATTCTCCATAATTCCAATGAAAAAGATTTAACTTGATTTATTATATCATGAAGATGTGATAAACACTTTAATACCTCTACCATAACTCCATGAACATGCTTAAAGACTTTATACACTCCACTTGGTTGACTATGTATGGTAATCATAGGGCATATTAACTGTTTGTATGGTAAATGATTACAAAACATGAAGATGGATTATAAAATTAAATTTATATAGAATGATATCATTTTAACACATTGGAAACATTGTAAATAACCTATATAAACTTTTTGAAACCATGGAGAAACACCAAGTTCTTGAAAATGGTGAAAATTGCCCATTACACTCAAAAGAGACCAATCTACAAACTTGAGGTTATTGGCTCATTGAAACACAAAAAATAATGAAAAAAATTATATTTATCATTTTGGAAGAAATTCAAAATCCTCTAAAATCAACATCAACAAGTGGTTTGTAAAGAATTGCCCAGAATGAAGCAAAACCTGCAGGGTTCACAGATTTGCAAGTAGAAAAACATAATCAACTTCAAATAGATTATTAATAAAGAATATTTGATCATTAATCAAAATTATTATATGGAAATTAAGGTATTGGAGTGTAAAAAAACCTCACAAAATCATTTTCCTTGAAACATCTTGAGCTATCTATATTAAGCAAAAAATTGTAATTCACTTTTGCTTGCCAAGAAGGGATGAAAGGAGATGCATGGTTTTGAGAAATAAATGGAAAAAATAAATTAAATAATTGATATTAGTATGTGTAATATTGAAATTTACATTTCCACCTTTCCCAAGTGGCACACTTCCCAAAGAGGATGTACAAGTGTTATTTTCTTCCTTTTCTTAAAGAAAACTAATTTTTATCTGAACAACCTACCATATTTCAATTATTTAAAGTTATTTAAGACTTATAAGGACACATGGGACATGAAAAAACCTATTATAACCTTTAAATTCCAAAAAAACCCATACAAAGTATTAAATGCACCCTTTTTGACCCTTAAAATGACTCAAAATGATAAATAGAGAAAAACTAATTGACCAAAGCCCATATTACATTAATTGACATGAATTAACCTATGAAATAGCTCATTAAAATATATTAAACCCCCTTAAAACAAATAAACCTCAATTTTTTAACTAGGGGTTCCCTAATTTGTCTTGAAAGTCAAATTTGGTCAACACTGATGTCTACCTTGGTAGTTTCTAGCAGTATGTGATAGGGTTATTTCTTCTCTTTATGTTAATCCTAAACTTTTTGAGTACCCTCAACTATTTATATGTGAATGTGGGTATCATATTCTTCCTCTAGAGTGGTGTCTTCAACTTGGTGCACTAGTTCACCTTTGCCTATCAAGTTTGTCTAGTTGTGCACCTTTCATGTTTCATCATCCCCATCACTGGAGTTATTGTTGAGGGTTTTATCTTCAAAAAATGTTAGGAGTTCCAACCCATTTTCATTGAATATTTATTTTATGAACTCATCCAATATGTAAGTGTCTTCAAACACTAACCTCTAAATTATCTCTACTAGCTCAATCAGTTCAAGATTTTATGAAGAAAAGGAGGTGTGGACAAATTGATCCTTATGTGAATCCTAACTCGTTATCTCATGTCACATCTCATTGAAAATATACCATGGTTTTTCCCATGTTTTCAAGGTCCTATATAATTCATTCACCCATATATTCCTTGGGGCATTCTTGCCACAGTCAGTCCATGTTTCTTCACACAAGCACACATGCACTATAGGGTCAGAGTTGCCAGAGTAGGTAGAGATATCAAAGTCATCATTGATCTTCCTAAATATAGTCTATATGGATACTTTCACATCCTACTAATTTGGTAAGCTAGGCCTTTTCACTACCCACCAACAAGTGGTAGTGCTTTTTAATGTATGCACTAGTGTGCCTATTCTATCCACCTCTTTTAAGATTTATGATTCAAGGTCACAAACATACTCTTCCACTAGATTGATCCCCTAATATATTTGGAGCATCATAATTTTATATTTACTTAGGAAAAATAATCTCTTTCCCTTGTTCTTGGTGTAAAAGACCCATATTTTCATAGTATGATCAATCTAGACCCAACCCATCTTCACTAGTTTTGGTGCCTTTACATGCACAAAGAGGCATCTTCGACCAATGGTCTCATATGATTCCTTGACCCATCATTCATAGGCAATATCAGTATTATCTGAGACTTATTTCCCATCTTCCCAAAAATTCACTCCTTGATCATTGGGGTTTAGTGTCTTGGTGCCTTCGGTTGTAATGTTATATATGTCATTGATCTTGTCCTCGAGGTCTACACTGTCAACATAGGGGTGTCTTTGGTCACTTTATATGGGTATAACTACCCTCTCATTTCCATTTTTAAATGTCATTTTGGACCTCTTGAAGCGTATATCTACATTGTTTACATAACACCATGGCTTTCCTAAAAGTGATAGGTAATTGTCTTATTCTACCAACTCAATCAATTCAAAGTCAACACATAATTTGATGCTCATGATATATACAACTATGCTCCTTATAATTATTATGGATTGTGCCCTTGTCTTATTAGTAGTGAAAATTACATGAGGGGAAGGCCTCAAATCTGGCCTACCCATTATATCCCAGGTATTCTTGGTCAAGATATTAACCTTGGCACCTGTATCCATAAGGACCTCACAAACAAACAATCCATCAATAGTGGAATCCAAAAGGATTTATTAATCTTACTCTACATTTTGTGTATGCCTGACTTCCCATGCCCTCTCCATGTGTGGCACTATGACTTCAACTAGTTTTTGGCTTGCATTCTCCAAGAATAAGTTCTTTAATAGGGTCAATATCCCTTCTATTTGTATGAGGTGTAGGATATTCATTAATTATTGTATCTCAGCCTCCTAACTATCCTTGTTCTTTTAGGAAGCAATAAATTATGCCTCTAGATCCCACACTAGTTGGATTTCTCCTTGTAGGTTTTGGATTACACTCATATCCTACTACAACATATCTTTTTGACACACTAGGTTTGGGTAAGGCACAAATTGGATTCTATACATGTTATACACTTAGAGTGACCCTTATTCCCATATTCTATGTGTAATTATGTTATTGGTGCAACTAAAAACTGAGTGGTGAATCCAATTTGAGTAGCTACCTACACTTTGATCATCTATATATGGGTCAATTACACATTCAAAGTCCACTTCTCTATTTTTGGCTCATGCCTGATCATTATAACACATCTGTCTATGCTAGGACTTTAGTTTGTTAACTTTTTGTATAGATTAGGGAATTCCTCAACCTTATGGAATCCTTGACAATACCCACATGTGGGATGTGTAGGGTAGCCACACTAATAGTGTTCTATAAAATTTCATTTATAACATGAGTGGGGTGGGAACCTTCCACCACCACATCCTCCACCTCACCCTATGGCACCTCATTACATCCCAAAGCCTATGTTTTATTGGATTTAGCCTTAATTTCCTTGGTTAGTCTACCCTTTGACTACTATAATGGCCTACCTTATGCCTATTTCCATGTTCTCATTCATTTCATCAATCACTTGTCAATCATTTGTGGTATGAGCGTAACCATCACACAACTAAAAATAAATGGTTGTGTTAACCTAGCTAGTGTGTTGTAATAATGGGTAGTTACAAACATCATGTGACTCTCAACAAAATTTATAGCTTAGAAGTAATGTCTGTACATTCTTTCATGGGTAATTATTCCTATTCTGGACTTATAATTCATAGTTTTTGCACCATAATCCACTTTGAGCATATTACAATGAGCTTGCAATAAGCTTTTAGAGTTTGAAGGCCATGGTATAATCTGATCCTCCATAAATGGGTTGATCCTAGTATCAGTGCTTCCAACTACCTTAGCTTTGAGTGTAGCTTCAAGGGATTCATGAGGGTCTATAAAGGTCTTCATAAAAAAGTGCTCTTAAAAATGGCACTAAAAACCCTCCAATGAACCATTGTGCATGCTAGGAGGGGTGTATGTCATAAGGTAGATTCAGAAAAAGAGTCTTGAAACTTGCATCGTAAAAGTGCATGCTTTTTGGGAGTCCTTGGGTTATCTCTTTCATCACAATTATGATCTATTATTCAAAATTTGGAATGTAAAACTCCTTAAGGAATGTTTCTTTCAAGGTGTCATAATCCACCATATCTTGGTTAAGTTCAAATTTCATATACCAAGTATGGGCACAATCAAATAGAGTGGTTATGAACTAGGTTGCCTTGCACTCTAACTAGGTTATTCCCTGAGTATGTCGTTGTAGTTCACATTTTAGCACATGTTCCATGACATTATCCATGCCATGATACTATGGAAAGTGCATGGCCATTTTGTAGTAGATTTTTTGTGTGGGGACAACTAACATCTGGGGCACTTGTCCCCCTAGTATCTATCTTGGTGGCAACCCTCCAATGCCTCTAGACACTAGCTTAGGCATCAGCCCCATTGTTATTACTAACACTATTGATGTCAATGATACTATACTACTTACTTATGGCATTGAACAACTTCTTGTAGTTGTTTCCCACTTTGTATCATTGACATCATCTAAGTTAGAATGTTTATGCTCAAGTTTTTCTATGGAGAGCTAGTGCCCAATGGTGTAGAGTTAGTTTCACTCACCTCCTTGTAGGGAATAATTTATTCAATCATAAAATTACACTCCAAATCTATAAATCATCTAAAATATATGTCGATAAGAGGGTCAATTATTACTCTTGTGCTTTCTTTAAGTAGGGGATCTAGTGTGTGAGCATGCATCATAGGTTTAAAGGGGGTAGGCACATCAAGTGTATCTTTATTTATATGTGAAAATGGGAATGAAGTAATATAAGTGTATTGAGAGATCATTTTCACCTGTTGATAGGCATACATGATCTTGGCTAGTTTTACCATTATATACACTCATTTAAACTTGTTTAAAAATTATGATTTTAGATTTATGAAGCTAAAATATTTGGATCATTCCTCTTTTCTATTTGAGTACAATAAAATTCTATGTGGGAATTATATGATCAGTTATGGTTGTATGATAAATAAGTAGTGATCTTCCAAATATTAGGGTGATATATAACTATGAATTGACATGAAATAAAGGTCTTGTATTTTGTATGGAAAACTTGGAGGAGTGTTAAAATGTTCAAATTGTAGAAGCTTTACTTATGAATTTTTTCATATGCATAGTCCATTTTTAGAATTAGATCATTGCCTTGAAAATGAATGCAAGAGGTTATTTTTATCATAGAATTAACAAAATTTACAAACATGTATATGGATAGGTAGCTCATGTTCATTCCCATATGTGTAGGATAGGTGAATTATCTTCTAGTTATCTAGATCACAACATGAGAGAATTAGAGGTTTGTAGGGAATTTGAGTAGGTATGACATAACATAAAAATACATGTTCATTCCCATATGATTGGGATAGGTGAATTGGTTATTAGTTGCTTAGATTGGGATATTTGAGTGCAGTTGTAGGTTGGATGATGCACAAGTCACTAGTGTCTTCTAGAATTTTCCTAAATTTTGATAAGGAATATGGTCCCACAATCTAAGCCACATATTGTAGTGAATTTTGGCCATTTAAATTTTAGTAAACCATTTCTTCATTTCCCATCATTTTCCTTATTACCTTATTTTTTATGTTATTTGATCAGACTACATAGCCCAATGTTCAAAGCATCCTTTTTTATTATCCCACATGGAGTAAGTTTCAAATTTGATATGGTGGGCTTGATGAAAAATTAATTGATTTAATTAAATTAAAAATTATTTCATAATTAATTAATGTTAATTAAAGTCATTAAATGACTATGTATTTTTATTCATTTGATAAATTAATTCTTTTTATAATTAATAATATTTTAAAATACAAATTGAAAAGTTTATTTGAATATTATAAATTTTCCTAAATAAAAATAAAATCAAAAGAGAGGCAAATGAATGGATTTTCATCTTCTAAGTGAAGGAAAAGATTGTAAAAAAGGGAAAAATCTAGTTTTTATAGGGTTTTTAAAATTTCTTTGAAGCTTTTGGAGAGAGCTAGCTGCAATTTATTGTAGAACCATGCAATTTACATTTTAGAGCAATTAAATACAAGTAGGTAGACAAGATTATTCTTTGGTGTTTTTAGATTTTAATTTCCTTTGTTTATGAAATCTTAGTTTCTATTTGTAGAGGAAGGATCCATTAAAATTTAACATATTTTCTATTAAGTACAACCAGTGGTACTTCCAAATCTTGTATTGAATACCCCATGTATGAGCCTTCTTAATATCCATGAGTTTTCTCATGTTTGATCTGAATGAAAATTTGTATTAAGTGTGTGTAATCTAGTTTGTGAGATTTTTTGCTTCTAGGCATCCTTTTTGGTTCCTTAAACCCTATTTCTCCTATATTTTATTTTGTGTAAGAGGAAGGATTAAATTTCTATTATTTACTCTTAAGTTATCCTGATGGTTCTCTATTATTATCCCATTATGTGTTTCTCCTCTTTTCTCATTTCAATTTCTATTTTGTTTCCTTTTGTGATTTTAGGTAAAAATTAAACAAAAACCACAAATTATTCATATCCTATGAAGGTTATACCCCCATCAAATGTGGAGGAGAATCACCATTATCTATAGTGATATCTCTAATTTTTGGTGAGTTTGCTTCAATTCTAGGTGGGTGAGTCATAAATTTAAGGTGACCAGATTTTACAACACTTCTAGGTAAGTAATGAATCTTAAATATAAAATATTGGTTAAAAGTTTTAAATGGTTTTTTTAATTTCTACCATGAATATATTCTTATCCTCTTCTTTGATGGTTTTATATTTTTGAATATGGAAATAAATGTAGGGTTTAAACGATACATGTTTTTTTTAAATTAGTAATAAGGGAATTAAACCATTTATAAAACCATTTTGAAGTTATGACAAGTAAAATGTAAAACCATGTTTGTTAACTTCTCTTTGTGAGTTTATTTGAATCGATTGCAGCTTTCATTTTGAGCTTAATGGTTTTGTAAGTCAATCTAACTTGGTTTTATACTTCATTTTGACTTAGATTTTTTATTGAGTTGGTTTGCCATGGTTGTAGATAATTAATTTTTCTTTTAATTATATTTTGTCTTTGGTAATTATACCTTAAAAAATAGTTTAAAACTATTCATAATAATGGGATATAAAAAATTAGTTTCAAAATTATGAATACCCTTATAGAATTTCACGTGAGAGTTTACTCCACCCACAAGCCTATAATGATGAACAATAAGGTTATAATGTGAATCAATCCTTCCATATTTATAAATTAATAATTAAAATATTAAGCCATTAAAATGATTGGGTTTTTCCTTATGTTTACAACCTTGTGTGATATCATTTTAAAACATAAATGAGTTATTAGAGTTTAAAAATAAATAAGTTGGTGGTTTACATTTGTTTATTAATTTTTGTTTGAATTAAATGAAAATAATTAATTTTAATAGGAAACTATATTTAGTCTAAATATTTGATTTAAATGGGATATTTTGAACCAAATTATAGATCTATATGTGGCCATTACAACTACCTACAACCCTATAATTTGTGTTTAACAATAAATTTGGTATCAAATTTTACATAGAATTGTGAGGTCAATATACTCAATAAATTTTAATGTTGTCTAGATTGCTATATCTTGCATTAAATTATATAATGGGTATAGTTTTAATAAAACTAGTTGTGAACATTTTATTTAATGTATATAAACTATAATGCTTTCTTAGGCTCATTTAGTTGTGAGATGGATATTAGAATTAGAGGTTATGAAATAATGTTATGATAAATTTATGCATGTATGATATAATTATTTTAAGGGATTTGGTTGTGTTAGTAGAGGTTCCTAGAAAAACCATATAAACATGTGTATTTTTGTTAATGCGTAGACTAGGATATATACATAGAATATACACATAGTTTCAAAATAGGTCAAGTCTTTATCCATTTCAAAATTATGTGGTTATACTAAGAAATGAAGATTGAATTATATAGAACAATCATTAATATAATATGATTAAACAAATTTTTAAAAAATAGAGCACAACTACACATAAAATAAGTACAAAAATACTTTCAAGAAAACCAGTATCAGATCTCATTAATCTCTATCTTTAATAAATCCTTTCCATTACAACTGATCACTATTTATATAACTTTAAAATGTATTGTCACTCCACATTCCATCCTTTTGGCTCAAGCAGGAATGAGTCTTTTCACATTCCATAGGCTTTTGGAATAAAAATATAAGATGAATACATATAAAATGAAATATGTTATATAGGTTTATATCTATTTCAAACTTGTCATGAATCTATAATATGTGATTTTAAAATTATATTCTACTATCAACATTTTCTTGGACTTAAATAGTTGTCTCTTCCTAAGACAAGTTTCAAGAAGTGTGCCTTATGTTGAAGTTGATTAAAAATGCTTGTACTAAGGAGCTAGTCCAAAAACATTACTTCAAGTAATCATTCAAGTGTCATTTAACAATTTTACCTCTTACACACTACTCATCCACCCTTTTAGGTTTTCAATTAAGTAGCATACCAATATACCACCCTTTCATGTTTCCAAAAGATTAACCCAAGCAGGTGGCTACCATTTATGGGTTTTTAACCATCCTAGTCCTGTTCCTAATGTTTAAGGCCTTCCTACTATGAAACTTCACCAAATTTTCAAAATTTGAATCTACACAATACCTATAGAGAAGGTGGAGGCATAAGTTTTGTTGTCAGAATGAGGGGAAATTCTAAAGATGATGTTGCTAAATTTATTGCTCAAAAACTCACCCATGTAGAATACGGTGTTGGAGGTGTTTGATACATTTGGATGAATTATTAAGTATTTGTGGTGGAATTTTTATACTAGAGCTCCTACTAGAGTTATTTTGGTGGGATTAATTGAGCCTTGTGGATGATGTCTATGATGGAGCTATCCAAATGGGACATGTCCTTCTTGAACATTATCTAATTGATGAGAACTTCCCATACCATATTGATCATAGTGCAAAAATGGACTTGGAACCCCATAAAATTTTGAATGTCATCATTTTATATGATCTTGAGGATGGTCCTAATATGTGATACCTTCTGTTGGATGTATTATACTAGCTCATCTAATATATATGTGTGTATTGGTGTTTTAATGACAAAAAATTAATTGAAAAACATCTCATTTTTCCATGTTTTTAGCTTGTGTTTGACATTGTATCTTGACTCAAGTGACTTATTTAATGTGACATCTAACTCATTATATGTAGTTGATTTGTCCCCCATTAATTCTTTGGATTTATTATCCTTAGTAAACTCTAGGTTGACTTTACTCCATGCATTTTCAACTTTTGTTTACAATTAAGCATGATTTTGGATATGTGTTTAGGTTTGAGCATATCAATGTATAATAATTTATTGCAATATTTGTGAATTTAAAAAATAGTGTGTGTTTATAAATATTCTAACCTTGTGTTCAAAGCTAGTGTAGCTGATATGTAGCGATAAAATATTTTTTAAGTTAGGATATAAGGGTTGTGAATTTATCTTCTTCAAACATGACTTGGTTACCCATGAATTGATTTACCAATGTAAGTAAAGTGTCATTGATCATTTTTCAAGCTTTGGTGAGGTGGAGGTGTATGTTTGTGTTTTCTTCCCTTGTTTATGATAGTTATTACTCTAGTGCAAAAGGATTTTGTGTGATAGACTCATGGAAATAATCCATTCCCTCAATCTAATTTGACAAGGGTAGACTAGAACCATATAGATATGATTTTTGCACCAATGTATCAAGATCTAAACTAGAAGCCATAGAAATAAAAAATTCTTGCTTTATTTATGCCATTATACGTGAGAAGGTTTTACATCACACTGAGTGTATAAGTACATCCCACAACTACTGGTTAGATAGTTATGGCTTGTGCTAGGAAACAACCTCTTATGCACCCCATTGAGAACTTTGTGATGTGGAATAGGGTTGTTAGACCTCAGGAATCACCACCTTATTGGCAAGTTTTACTAGTTATTCTGATTTAGCTAATGCTTATATTTTGTGCTCTAATTATACCTTTGATTTGGGATCTACCTCTACCTCTACCTAGTATTTAGTTTATTTATCTTGATTCTACACTTCCTCTTATTTATTTTTCATGACTTATTTCCTTTTATCCTATTCTTCTACCTTTGATAGTGCACCAACCTCAACCTATATTTTTGTGTTGCCTATGCTTCTTAATTTTCTCTTTCTCCTTCATGATTTCTTCATCCTGCTTCTTATTTTATTATTCTTTCCTCTTTCTCTAATCCTCTTCATTATTATCCTTGCATGTCACTTATTCATTCATATTCTTATTTTTCTCCTTCCTTTCCTTATTCTTTTCTTTTTTGTCCTCCTTCATAGACTCTTTTTATCCTTCTCCTACTCAAGTTGATCCTTAGCAACTTGGTCATGCATTGAGATATTGTATTTTATGGTTAGATACTCTAGTTATGTTTATGCACTCAATTTTAGGTCATGTATAGGAGTTTAATAATCTAAATATGAGGGTGACTACGAATTAGAAAAACAAGAGGTTGATTAGACCACAATGCACCTATGTGTTGATGTCTTTTATGTGGATGGAGGGACAAAAGTCCTCTTCAATCACTTATAACATAATTTGTCTCTTATGGAATTTTTTCTAGCATTTGATCCTCATGTGGCTCAACTCCCTCAACTTGTTGTGGTTTGTAAAAGGAACCCATACACTCTTCAATATATTGTGATAGCCTAAATGCAATAAAGGTACTTGGTTTGTGTATCAATGGCTATTGTGGGCTTCTTTTTTGTTGTGGGATTGTTTATAACCCTGAATACTCTACACTTGGTGCTCCCTAAAAAATTTAACCATATTGCATATATGTTCTTACTCTTGTACCATTGTATTTATAATTATCGATGTAGGTTTTATTCCACCAAAAGGGTATTTGAAACATTAGTTTTCACTATACAAGTGTGCCTATGTCCTCAATCATTGATTTTTACACATCTTCACATATGACACTCAACCAAGAAAGATTATATTCTATATTGGTATATGGGGTGTTCTTATCATAATTCAATTATTTAGTATTCCTCATATTTTTCTTCAATGCAAGTAGTGATGCTCTATGTGATGGTTCCTTCATCTTCCCCACAATAGTCTATGGTGGGGTTACTTCTATTTTGTGAGTATCTTACACCTATACTTATAGTTATACTATACATTTTTAATTCAATGTTTGTTGTGACCCTAGAGGTATTGTTTGAAGTGGTGAAACTGAGTAAGCAAATAGACTTTTTTATCATATAAATTACACCTATGTATCCAACATATTGATGAATAATGGAAAAGAAGTTATTCATGGAATCTAATTTGGATTCCATCATGGATCTTTTTTACTACAACATGTTGTCCCAAATATTGCATGAAATTAGTGGGTATCAAAGGGTGTGAAAAGATAAGCTTATAGAATTCACATGCATTGAATCTATCTAACTATTCATTGTATATATCTACTTTAGTCTAGGCAATGTTTATGAATGCATTTGCATTCTATAAGTCTTTATTTGGAATTACTAGACCATCTAGGGAATACCAATACATGAAGTAGATAATTATGAGAAAGAATTGATAATGAAAGGCCTATAATGTGTTTTGATAACCTTATCAATGTTGGTGATGACCTTAGAGATCAAATTTTTTAGCTAATTTAAATATTAATTTTAAATCATTCAATATGAAATATCGATGACCCTTTTGGTAGCCTACCTCACACTTTTGGTAGTTTACCAAAATCTCTTTGTGATGCATTCATAGAGAATATGAAATAAAATATCCTTTACATAGTCAATATGGATACCCTATTATACCTATCCTCAGTATTTGAATGGATGGGAGGAGCCTCAGATTTATATTGTGGAGAGATTTAACTTGAGTTGGAAGTCTTGTTGCCTACAACATGGACATTGTATTGATTAATATCATGACATCCTCAGAGAGATGAGTCACACCTTTATTTTAGAGGATAATATTTTTCATTATCACTTAATTTAATTAACCTAATTTAGGGTGATTGATGAGTCACTCTGCATTAGATCCTCACATAGAGTATTGTATAGATAAGGCTCTTATTTGTGTTTTTACTAGTTGATCTAGAATAAACAAATTAGATTTTAATGTATCAATGAAGTCAAATTGTTTTAGATCATGGTATATTTTTTGTTTAAGTGTAATTCCAATCCCCATTTTATTTATTTTGTGCATCTATGAGAGGAATCAAAATCTTTGAGTGATCTATAGTTTTTTTTTAGTATTAAAATAATATATTTAGCTGAATTGGTGTTGGTGAACAATATACATATAAATGAATGAATTAAACACATATTATAGAAGAATATTGTTCTCAAAAGTGGATCATGTCATTGTGTTCCTCATGTCCTTATTTATACATTATATATTATTTGAATCCATATGATAATCACTTTGAGTTTTTTGAGTTGTCCACACATTGGTTTTCTTGTTGAAATAATAACAATCTATTGATGATGAATTAGCATTATCAATTAAATATATCAAAGCATTGGTTCAAATGATAGGAGTTATTGATTTGATGAACCATATTTTCACTCATCCACTTTATTTTATTTTGCATTTCATGATTCTGACACACAATCCATTTTGGAAAAGATGCAATACTTTAAGTGTGTCTTCGCTGATTTTTTTGAATGATTGTTGATTATTTTTATTCTGTAATTTGTTTTTCAAATAATCATTCTTGGGCTTAATTCTTGATCTTTGTGTTAAATTTGTATGACATTTTTCCTTTCATGATAAGTTTCTTTCCTTGTCACACTCTATGAATTTTACATTTCCAACTTAGTTTCAATGTCTAATGATATTGAGATCTCACTATATAACTACATTAAAAGCATAAAAAAAATAAGAAAATAATACATTAAAAAAATCTTAATATACATGGTGCTACTCAACACCCTCTCTTATTTCTCTATGATATATGATAGAGATTATTGATGGTAAGGATTAAGCCTATAACCATTTACACATCCTCCTAGAATAGTTTCCTTAAGGTCTTGTTGGTTCTTAGTTGAATACCTTTATTGCTAGGCTTGTAAACTTAAAGAGAGTGGAAAGCAAAGATAGAAAACCTGCTTAATATGTTATTGTATCTAGGGAAGGGTTTGACATCATGGCTAGACCAAACATAGAAAATGACTAAGAGGCACCTTAGAATGATATGGTTAGTTACCTATTACTTCTGGCTCTACTTAAACCAAGGTAAGAGGACCAAATGGGTATCTTTTCTTACATGAAGGTATTTTAAGGTTCAATATTCATGGGGATTATTAGAATAAGGGAATACAAACCTAACTAGAACACAACCAAGATTTCTCAATCCACTTGGAAAGGGTTGTCACATGGAGTGAAAAAATGTTTTAGGCTAGACATAAGTTACTAAAGATAGATATGGACATGATTACAACTTCCATTCTAAAGAATCTTCAACAACAGGGGGCTGAATAAGAGGTTGTAGTTCTGATCTTTAACACATAAAATGCAAACACATGCTAAATATACAATATTTATGCACTCATAGGAAAAAAAAACTTTGGATATAAAGAGGATGTGTTATATGTTAGGTAAAATAGGATGTGACAACATTATCAGTAAATGGAGATTAAATTGGAGGGTTGATAGATGAGCACAAATAAGTTTAAATAAACTACTATGTCACCTTGACTAGTAAATGTACCATAGATATAAAAAAAATAAAACTAAAAACATGAATAAATTATACCCTTCAATAACCACTTCTAATTGAATCTGTAAGTGTAATACTACCCTTAAAAAGGCTATCAACACCCTATTCCCAAATCTCAAAGTAGAATGGAGTTTATAATCTAGATATACACTCTAAATCACCACCATAAAGATGAATACATCAAATCACCAATCAACTAAGAACATAAAACATGGAATTATTCTTCAAAAATGGAAAGAGAATGGAAACCACAAGAAAATTTCATTTATCATTTGAATTAGAAATGAGTACAATGTGTATTGAACAATATAAAAGATTAACACCATGCAAGAAAATCCTATGACAAGGGAGACATTTATTATGCTCTCAAATATTGCCAATAATTTTACATCATTTGGCACCAAAAGTATCACACACTGAGAGCTATTCAAGGCTATAGATCTTAACTAAAAAAAAATTAACTAACCTTCATAAAGGGACATACCCCCTTTACTTATACAACTAAGTTTAAGCCTACCATATTCCTAAAGATTCTCCAGTTAGAAGATTAATTTGTGGGCCTGGAGTCTGTTAGACCTTGTAACAAACATGATTCCTTAGATTATGATCGTGATATTGTGATTATGGAAAGCTTGATCCTCCACTAAGGTAGAATATCTCTAGTTATCCATGTGGAGGATGATCCTGTAAGGGACAAAACAAACCATTATCCTCTTGTATACAAAATAAATGCGTCGCTTTCCTATGGACATGATTACACAAAACTAATTTGAAAGGGATGTGCCAATATTAGGAAAAGTATAATAGTTTCCTAGTGGGAAATGAAAAAATAAAAAGGGAGAAAAGAGAAAAGAGGAGTGTCACCGGCTTGGAGGAAACTGAATATCCTACTAGGTCCTAGAGTTGATCTGAATGATGAAATCCTTTACCATCCTATTCTTATACTTTGTATAATATTTAAGCATGGGGGAAAAAATCCATTTGTCTATGCCTACTTGGTATTTTAATTTGAGTCTATACTCCTCAATCTAGGTGGCAATCTTTTGAAGCATGGGTTGCTTCCCTCCAATGAGCTCCTTGAGCTGGTCATAAGATTTCTCAAGTGACACCAATTGATTTATCTTATAAACATCAAGGGAATATTGTGGTGTATTAATGAGGCTCTTTATAAAATTAAATACTACTTCCTCATCCAAATCACCTACACCATCAAGGCTTACCATATTTCTCATCACAACATCTATCTCTTTAATTGCAGTCTTGAGAGACTACTCTTCTCTTTTTAAATCAAAGATGATATCTTTGAGAATCATTAAATGATGCTTGATTTATAGTTGATATTACTTGGGAATTTTGTGATAATTTATAGAAGTGATCTTCTTTTCAATAAAAGTGTTTGTGTCCATCTTATATATCTCATCAATCTTCCATTGAATTTCTTCCCACTTTTTGGTATCTACCTCATAGGAAAACATCTGGGAATCACACTCCCTTTTTATTGTCCACTATATTGTTAAAACATTTAAATGCTAAGTTTATTATTATTTTTTCCCTAGTGCCCAAGTCTTCTTGACATTCTTCTACTGATCACCCTATGGTCTTCAAATTATTAATCTAGTTGGAGTTAAATGATACAAATGAGAGATGAAGAGAACCTAGAGCCATGTTGGTAGTTGGAGTTAATTCCTTAGGATCACTTAGTAAAATTTTTAAGTATTAGATCATAGCCTAGTTCTCTACTTTTAACTCTTCCATAGCATCTTTTTATTTATCCATTCTATGGGCCACCATGTTATCCAAAACCTATGAGCCATGTTTCAGGTCATTTCTAGATGGCTCCCCTAGATTGTAGCTATAAATAGTGTAACTCTTAAGGGGAGCATCCTTATATAAAGAATCTAGTGGAGGCATGGGTATCTCCACATTCCTTTCTCTTGAAGTGGTGAAGGTGGTCCTAAAATGTGTTCTGGCCTTTTTAGGGGGCTTGACCTTATGTGTTAGAGTGATCTTCATTACATCTATCTCCCTAAATTTTCTCATAATGTCCCTTTTCTCCTTGACCTATTCATCAACCCAAATAAGGGGTCTAGTATAGAATCCCATTAACATGGTGGACCTTGATGTTAGCCTCTAGATAGTAAAATTTATTGTCATTAGAGTGATCAATGTAGGGAGTACCATAGGAGTGGGTTGTGGGCTCAACATAAAATGCTTAATATTTTCATCACTCTTTTGCTCCTCACTATTACGATAAAGTAAAACATAGATTTATCCCTAAATCACATACAAGATAAACAATGAAATGAATAAATCAAACATACACAAAATAATCATAAATATGTACAAAATAGGAGACAACATATTTAATGTGGTTCACCCAAGATAGGCTACATCTACCAAACTTGTCTAGTATATTATTTTAAGCAATACAAGAGAGAAGCAAATCTTGTAATAATACTTGTTACACCTCTCTACCTTCTCTACCTCCTCTCTATATACAATAATATTCTCTTACCTCTCAGCCATATCTCAATTCACTTTTAGGGTGGAAAAATACCTAAACATAACCTCTACCATTAGATCTATAAACCTATAATCAATGGCCCATATTGACTACAAAATTACAATTTTACAATGTAATTTTAATAAAAATTTCCCTTCAAGGGTGTTTCCCCCAAACCCCCACGAGGGCACATAGCCCTCAGAACCCCCACCAGGGTGTTCATCCCCCCCCCAAACCTAATAAAGGTGGTGAATCCCCACTTGAAACCCCCATCACCATTATGGATATAAAAAATGGGATCCAAAACCTAGCTAAAAATACATCAAAATTTTAACCTTTGATCCTATAAGATAATCAGGCTCCACACCCAACACTCACCACCTTTGTCTTCTTTATGTTACCTCTCTAGGTTTGGATCTATATTATCCAAAACTTCAAACTCTGACCTGAGCTAATGAGACCCACTAAGCAACTTTTTAATTTAAATCCCCTATTTAGTTGACTAGCTAGAAAGTTGCATAGCTGCTTCACCTTCTTTATTTGCTAGAGTCTCAGGCATTGATGAGGATATGGTGATATCATTGTTGCCTTCAATAAAATATTCACCAATCATGGCCTTATGACCTTTATTTTAGTTTGGGTCATGAACCTTGATGTGAAGAAGGAGACTTTGTGGTACTTCAATTAAAGCAACACTTCCATAATTACCTTCCTCAACATCTTTATTAAAGTTATCTAGTTCCTTATTTACTTATGTATGGGTGGAGGTACCCATTTTTAATTTTTCTCCCTCACCTTCCTCCATGCTCACCTTATCCTCTTGTTCTAAACTTAGCACCTTTAGAGGGGAAAGGACATCTTATGGTACATTTAAAGTTGCTTTAAGCCCTCTTACTTAACCACCACTCCAGAATCAGTGGTGACTTGAGTTTCCTGCTTCAGCTCCACTTTGATTCTCTCATCATATTTATTCAACTCTTCAACTCCACCTTTATCACCTTGGCTTGGTGATTGGGTGATGACATTTTAAACAAATGTCTCTATATTTGATGAGACTATTTCCTTTCCTTGAGGGGCCTAAGCTTGTGTGGTAACCTTAACTCCAACCTACACAACATCATCAAAAGATAAAGGATCACTTGAGGTTTGAAAATCTTCATCATTACCTTTATTTTATACTATTAAAGGACCCTCTTTTGTGAATAAACCCATCACTAGGGCCTTCATTAGGGTCTAGGGTCTTTCCCTTAGAGTTCTCTACCGAGTTTTTACTTATGGAGTAGTGAATGCACATTGATTCTTCATCACCTCAGTGATGGGCCTTCCTTCATTTGAATCTTCATCATCACTAATCTCCCTCAAATTTTGGGCATATTAGGATTGGTCTTCTTTATTATTTATAGGGAGTTCCTTATAAGGTAGGTGCTTAAACATAACTTATTTCTTCTTGACAGGAAATCCACTTAGAGGTTGTAAAGCCATCTTAATTATCTTTTGTTTGGGATGATCTCCTTCATCCTCACCTCCTCTTTTCCTTGAATATATCTTTAGGGGAGGGTAAATTATTGGTTGTTGTGTTGGTGGAGCAGGTGGAATAGTATCTAGATTGGCCATTGGGATGATTGCTAGAATGGCTGGCATTATTGGGGCTCCTTCTATCAAAATGGATATGGGGGTAGCACTGGCTAATGTAATCTCCTTAGTAATAATTTTGCCCCAATTTTTAGATAGACTTGTTATTTTTGAGAATGATAGTCCAGCCTTGGATTTTGATGTTGTTATTGATTCTACATCAATTGGCTTAGTGAAATCAACATCACTGTGGTTGTACTTCCCCTTGCTCTTCACTATCAATGGTGGAGCCAAAGGATCACCACTATATTCTGGGAGGAAACCTTTTAGCTTCCAAACCTAGCTGAGCTCTTTGAGGGTAGGAGTATCATATGCACCAAGATTAACCCCATGTTCTTTTAACTACTTTAAGGGTCTTTTCATAATTGTAAATGCTCTCTAATAGATGGAATCATTATATTTAACATTAAATTTTACCTAAGATATGGTCTAGGATTCAATATTGGTTGCATCATATACTTTAGATAGGGTCATCTTATCATTATCCATGTCCTTAGGGATATGAGTGATATTGTAAGCAATAACCTCCTAAACTGTCATCCTCATGTAATACAAGTTTCTAATGTCCTCCTTGGTGATGCATTCAGACTAAATATCTTCATAATGTGATTGATGTAGAATCACATTGGTCACCATGTTCATGACCCATCTGATATCATAGTTGGGCCTAGGTAGCATCTTATCAATTACATACTAGCACATTTCTTGTTCTAATCCCTTCACTTTGGCAACAAAAGGGCATGAATAGTATCCAATTTGAATAAAAAATTTAAAGGGATTGTTCACTTTTTTGAAGTGATCATCTCATGTGGGGTCACCATATATCAACTCAACTCCATTACTACTAACTTATCATCCAAGTATCTTGGTAATTTATGTGGACACCCTGAGTAACTACTTATTCTGATATAGGTGAATGTCTTGAATTGAATATAAGAGTGTCATATCTCTCAATTATTTCCTTAGCCACCTTGGAAATTATGTTAAGGCTTCTCAAAGGAAAGAAAAAACTCATCATAGTGTTGAATAAGCAATTGTAGACCCTACAAAAATTCTTCTTGAAACCATCCATAATGATTTCTAGATATATCTCATAAATTATCATCTCATTGGGGTTCTTCATGAGCCCTCAGAGTGTCTTATTGTGTACTAGGATGTAAATTAATTAAGATGACATATAAAATGTACCTATGAATGCCTCTTTTAAAATAATTATGACCTAGAGATGCATCATTTGCCTATGTAAATTGTCACTCAGAATGGTGGCCCAGTCCAGCTTCTTCTATCTTTCCAACACATAGATTAGGATTAAGAACATCTAGGCCTCAAATTTCTTCATGGTAGGCATCCCATAAATATTGGAGGTCATGAAAATGATATACTAGGGAAATTAATTAAATTCCACTAGTTTTAAAATTTTAGACATTTTGGAGACCCTTTGTCTTTTCTTGGTTTGCCAATAGGAGTTGACAATGTCCCAAATTGATTTATCATTTTTCTCCATGTACCCCTAGCATTCTTCTAGGGAGAGTGTAATGATTTTGAGCTGAGGAGTAATTTTGAGCATGGTTTTGAGGGCCATAGGGGTGAAATAGAAAATAATTGACTAGTTACTGTCGATGATGATCTTGATGTCTGGTTGATATACCCTAGCACATGCAATAACCAATTTTTGGTATGGTGTAACCAAAGGGAATTCTACCATAAGGGTGATGTAACTCATGCCAACATTAGAAACTAATAGGAAGGGGTCTAGATGTTGTAAGACATATAATAGGGCCACAAAATTTAATCCTAAGACATCTATATCTTTAATCCCATCCAAGATAGAGACAATGTTGTTCTTCACAGAACTCGAGGATGCTACCATTTTTCTCTATCTCTCTAGTGCAACACTTTGAATTTAAACAAACCATTCACTTAATAAACCCTAGAAATACCTTCAAAATCCTCTTAAATAACACAACATAAGGAGTTAAAATAACACTTACTATTAATCTAGAGGGTTACACATAATGGAAGCTAAAAATATATAAAGAATTCACCGTAATCACTTTCTCACATTTCACGTAGCTAGGGCACATAAATAAAATGAAGGCATAAATGGAAGCTATGAATGCAAAGGGTAAATGCAAATGAAGTAAACTTATATAGTTATAATCCTTTTCATTTTTAAATTAGGGTTACCATTCATGCTTTGAAGCATAATGGCTAATTACCAACTACCATCTTTAAGTCACTTAAGCCTTTTTGAAAAGGAGAGAGAAGGTACAAATATTTATTTCATGTTGATAAATTTTCCTCACAACATGTGGACCCATATAAGTGGAAAATATGTTATGGTACCTTTTTTATGCCCTCAAGGACTTTTTCAATTCTTCATTCATTATTTCCTTTGGTGTAGTGGTGCAACATGCCCTGAGCTCTTTATGGAATGTAAGAATGCCACATGTCATTATTTAACTTTACAAATCTAGGCATATAGGGCTTTGAAAACATTTTGAACCTTGTCCACCAAAAATTGAATGAGGCAATCTTCAAAAAGGGCCCAAAACCTAAAAGGCCCTGAGGAGCTACCAAATGGCATCCCTTTCTTTGTACATTCAAAAACATAGGCCTTGGAGTCTTTTTTCACCTTACCCAACAAAAGGTAGGTGGGGCAGTCTTAAAAAAAAGGGATTAAAACTTATAAAGCTTTGAGAACCCACTAGGTGTCCAATTTAGATGTAAGCTTAGAGTCTCAACCACTTTTTACCTTTGCACTAACTTTCTTCATTTGAGGAAGGGTGTGAGATCCTCTTGACCCCTAAAAACATTCATAGGAGTCCCTTGAGATAGATGCATATATTTTATTTGATTCATTAGGTAATTCCTCACCTTGGCCATTAAAACATGTTAAAGGTGCAACTTGGAAATTTCATCTAGGGCCCAATAATTTCTTATTCATGCATAAGGAAATAAATATATGCATAGAAAGAGGCTTGGCTACACTTCTATCTTATTAGTATTAATCATCCCATCATGTAACCTTTGGTCTAATCCTACAGTTCCTTTGAATTATTGAAAATGTCCTCCATCTTCAGAAATTTCCCTTTGGACTCTTTATTGTGGATAAAAATATTATAAAAAAAAACATAAAAACACTTAAGACCCAAAAGGTAAGGTATGGAATTCTTTCAAAACTTTTGGAGTGGACAAATTGTCCAATAAAAATAAGTCTTTGGGGCTTTTGTCCAAGACAAAAATCCTAAAGATCTATTTCTATCAAGCATTGTGTTCATGACAAAAGGCCTAAGAGGTTGAAGGGATAAAACATTTTCACTCAAAAAAACAAGACAAAAGACTTGGAAAATTATGAACATGAACTTTTACCTCCTAGGAATATATAGAGACAGAATTGTGGCTAGTGACTTAAACATTGATACTCACCTAGTTTGGACTTGGGTGTTTTTAATGATAAGGTCCCAATTAATATAGTGTAATTTTGGGCACTAATGGGTCATTTCACATAATTTTTCCATTCTATGAAACATCATGAATAATTTAAGTTACTTTCCATCAGACAACTTGCCTAGAAATGCTCAAAACATGATATCATATAGTAATATTGTTTGTTCTATAAAACTACATTAGATCACACAATATGATCATAACACACTTTATAACTTTTATTTTTGACTTCATATGTCTATTATGATAGTATTATGTTTATTACATCCTTATTAAATACAAAAATCATTCTTAAAGAGAGTCTTGACCTCTAAGTCACATGAACATTTCAATTCATAGACTAGGGACCGTGCACTCCATTGGAATAACTAATTATAGTTCATAATCTATATTAAACAAAGTGAAACATATCACACACTTTTAGGTTTTTATATAAACCCATAGGATCACTATAATTTTATCTTACCAATCATCCCTTTACACATTGCATATTTTTGTGAGCATATTTCCAATGACTTTGCTTGATGCCTCTACCTGCCTATTGGCTTGTGGATGATATGTTGTGATTCTATGGTGTGATATCATAAACTCCTTCATCAGAGTCTTGATGGTGTTATTTATTAAATATGTTCCTCTATTCCCAATAAATTTCACAAGACATCTAAATTTGGTTTTAATATTGTAATAAGTAAACTTGGTTGTGTCCTTAGTGATACATCTTAGTGTCATAGTAGCTTCCACCCATTTAGTGGAGTATTATATCATCCTTGATGGAATTTTGTATGTGGATTTATTGATCTTAAAATTTTATTCCCAACTATTCAAATGGATGATAAACTAAAATAGGGTTTAATGGCATTTCATCTTTATGATTGGCCCTTCCCATCCTTTGGTAGTTTTTTATATTCGTTTCACATCTTGAAAAGACTAGGCCACCACATGACACTTTGAAATATCTTCCTTAAAGTGGATTATATTGATAAATATCCACCTATGATTCCATGATGTGGCTCTTGTATAAATTATGGTCTCTTATGCTCCAAATTTACTATGCACAATATATCATCTTTTCACATTTTATACATAAAGCCATTAATAATGATGAATGGAATGACTCTTGTGATCAACTAAATTTTATCCCTTTCCACATAGTTTTCAAGAAAAAATCATTGCTCTAGTAAATTATCTATGTCTTCTATGTTTTTTGGAATTAAATAGACTTGAAATATATGGGAATATGGTGATTCATCTCGGAGTTATTTAGCTTCGTTTCCATTGCATATTTGTCTCAAGAGGTCTGGTTCCAAAGTTTCTCTCTAAGGCTTCACATTGATTTTTAACTAATTTTTTTAAAACATCAACCACCAAGATATCCTCCTTCCTAACATGAGATTATTCACTAGATATCATATATCCTATTGATTAATAAAAAATTCAAATTGCATTATTATAAGGTAGTGTATGAAATTTTGGATTGCAAAGACCACTTATAGAACATCCCATTCTATAGTTTTATAATTTTTACTTGTAGCTAAGATTATTTGAATTGTGAAATTAATGGGATGGTCTAATCCTTTGTCTTTTGGTTATGACATAACAACTCCTACTATAATTCTTGATACATCTGCATGAACATGAAATGGTTTTCTCTAGTTAGGAAAGACCAAAATCAGATTTCTTACCTGTCTCTACTTTAGATCGACAAACATTGGTTGGTATTTATTAGTCCATTCAAAATTGGTGTATTTTCATAGTATATTTTATATGGGGGAAGATATATCTATGTAGCCTTTTATTAATTTCCTATAACATCTTATATTCCCTAATAATGATCACACCTTGGTAGATATTATAGGAGGTGACATACCCAAAATAACTATGATTTTGTCCTTGTCTACTAAAATCCCATCACTATATATTATTTGACGTATTAGGATACCAAAAGGTGTTATAAATAATCACTTATTTAGGTTTATCACAATACATAAATCTCACCAATGTTCCAACATAAATTTCAATTTAGATAGGTACTCCATGATTAAATAAAATAAATAGCTCAATCATCTAAATAGACTTACTAAAAAAATAATGGATTAAGTCTTTAAATGCAGTAACCACAACCATAAATAACAAAAAAAGATCATTTTTCAAGATAAAATTCATTATATTATATTATAAATATCCTTATTATATTGAAAATGTGGTTTTAGCTTGATCTTCTACTATGATTGGTATCTAATGAACCACTAAACCCATCTGTAAAATAATACACTTCATGTCCTATGATTGACTCTAAGACTTAATTTATAAAAGGGATTAGGAATGGATCATTAATAAAATCATAATTTAGCACATAATAATCCCATATAATTTAATTTATCTAGACTTTTTAAGATACACCACCATTGGACTAACCCAATCTAAATTTTCCGTTTGATAGATAATACACGATTCTTGAATTCAGTCTAGTTTAGCCTTTACCTTCAATTTCATGTTGGGGTTTAACCTATATGGAAAATTTTGATAAGACATGTACATTATTTTATATTTATGTGAATTTACCCTAGTGAAGTGTCTAAACCTTTTACTTTTACAAACTTTGTTGGAAATACATCCTAGTAATCTCACAATAGTTGGATTTTTTTTCTAAAATTTCATTTTACATCCAATAGTCACCTAAAGTCACAAGTTTTGGTGTATAATATATACCAATATTCCATATCAAATTATTTAATTAATCTTTCTATATTTTTTGGAGCCTTTTGAAATTGAGTCTTATAATGATCTTCATCTATTTTGCTCCCAAATATTAAGATTTCATGGCTATTAATATTTGGTTTTGTATGTGATCTTGACTCTAGGTTACTCCACTTATCACTCTTGTTCAAAACTTCCCTTTAAATCTAAGTCCTCATCAATATCAGTGGACTTAAATTATTTTTATTTATCAATGATTTTAATTTAATGTTTAGTTAAAAATAATTTCTCTATTTACTATCCTTATAATTTTTCAGAGCTTCATTCAAGTCCTTAGCCATTTTCTCCTATGAATAAGAGTTTTGAGTACTACTGAGATCCTTTGATCAGTCATGACATAAAATGATACTCACTTTCTACATGGATTGGTATACCAAGGGGTTTTCATCTTGAAAAAAATGTTTGAATAAAGTCCTATTGGACATACAACCAATTCTTAGTCTCCCATCTACACTCTTGATACATTTATAATGTTGTTGGAAATACTACTAGTGTATACCTAAATACATGTACCTAATATTTGTGTTCTACACCTTACGTAAACCATACATATGCAAACCTATGGATATGTATTTATGGAAACTTATCTTGTAAAAATGGACATTATTCCTTGATAGTAGGTGGTACTTATAATCGATCTCACAATAATTTATAAGCTTCATCCCATTACAACTATTTTGTCCTGTGAACTTCCCAACCAAGTTTTGGTACTTCCATTTAGTGTATAATTTATTTCACTCACCCTCTAGTATATATCAAGTAGATGATGTTCTAGTATAAAAATTAATCTATCCAAGTTATCAATTGTAAAATATTGAGATAGTTTGCATTATGTGGAAAAAATAATGTGACTTAGACACACCTCATGATCTCCTCTTACCCAATTCAACATTTGGGTAGTTTAATCACCACTGATTCAAGATTTAGTTTCCCAAGATAAATAGAATTTATTTTCTTGGATCAATATAGTTCATGTTCATCACACACACTGTATACAATAAATCCACTTTATACCTCATTGATGATCTCATAGACATTGAATTACATAATTATGTTTGGAACTATGGAACTTTTGAATTTTTGTTCTTAGGTATAGGAAAGTTGTTCATTTTTTTGTAGTTGTTTTTGAGGCTCTGTTTATGGATGGAAAAGGTAATAATCTATAATAACGTGTGTTATGCTTAGATTTTATACAAACCTTGAAACATATATTATCTCTATAGGAAAAGTATGAGTCTAGATATTTAGGTATTATATATGGCTTATTATTAATTCCATTTATTGGCATAATGATAATTTTATCCCATTGGTTCCCTTCCAGCTAATCTACACTAATTTAATGGTGATATGACCATCATAAGTTTAATTCTTACCAATAAATGAAGGGTAGTGTGTTTCATCATTATTCATGTAGATAAATTATAAATCTCACCATAAGATTAACTCAACAAATTTTATTTACACATTCTTTATCTAAAAAATAGGTTATACCCTCACATAATCTATGAGGCTTAGCATTACTAGACTTTAACTAAGAGTTGATCATCTAATAGCTTCCCATGTGGACTAAGGGATCACATTGATGGTTCTTCCAAAATAAAACACACCATTTGGTACATCATATCCTACCATTTAAATATTCATGTAGGAGTGAACATCCCACAAATTATTAGTATTCACATACCATACTAGCTTGTTAGTGTGCTACTGATCTCTATTTGTAATCTCCAATAGGTTTTGAAAAACATTTATAATATTTTATGATATGTAATCATTTATTAAAGTACTTATATTTTTTATAATATTGGTCAAGGAAATAACTAATCCTTCTTAGATCATGATGCACATAATTTGTCCACACATATTTGCATCAATGGTTATGGAATCTCCCTTCGACACAAACTATTATTGAATGATTTAGAGAATTTGAGATGCTTGATACATCAAACCCATTTATATCATAGGTTTAAGATACATATAATACTAAACCTTTATAATTATCTTATCCTAAATTTTTTTTAAAGGAGGTAATCACTTATCTAGAATGTTGATGTCATGTTACTGATTGTATAAATGAAGTATCCTTGGGGTGTGAATTTATCAGGTTCACATTTCTCACAGGCTTATATTTCCTATGTTTCTCTAGTTATAGATAATATTCAATGTGGTTATTTTAAATTTCTATAATAAATACAATACATATGACTTTGAGGATTAGTTATGAAATTCTATGTAAAGGGGTTATATTCCCCACATAAGTAATATACAATTGATTTATTCCCATATCATTCATATTTTTTATGATTACCTCCTTGGTACCCATATTGATAGACTCCTATACATCCCCCTTTTTATTTATTAAAAATACCAACCTAATTTTTACTAACCCTCATATCCTCTTTGCCTTTGAGGGGAACCCCAAACTTGTTATTTTTTTCCATCATATCCCTTATACATTCCTTAGGGAGAAGATGGATACCATCCTATTTTTTGTTTTTTTTTGTGACACAAGGTTACATGGATGTTGATACTAAGGAGATGTATAGGTCTAACCTATGCAGTACTAAGGAGACTATAGGGTCTAGCTTATTAGGGCTTATAGTTGATACTAAGGTGATGTTAACACTGATTAAGGAATAACCTAAATCAAATATGTCATGTATACATCTGGGATTAGGATCCATGGATTCACAATGGGAATATTTTGTGTTGTTGCTATAAAGACATTCTTGGTGATGCTTTCCTTTAATTATTGTAGTTCTCAAAAATTCTTGTCATCATGATTGTGAGACTCACTAAAGTTAAAATATAGAGTTTTAGGCTATTAAGTATACTATTGTAATAAATTACATTTTTTAGTTGCATGCCTTACTACCCAAAAAAACATATAAGTCCATCTTACTTTTAGGTAGTCATTGTTTGTGTAGGTTATTATTCCATTTAATAGTTTTTTCCTACATGTCGTTCATCATTATTATGTGTAACTTAGGTATATATTAGGTCATTATGGAACATAATCTCGCATACATGAGGATGTTGGGTCATGCCTATCTTACACCTATATATGTACTTATTCACCAAGTCATTTTTAATGCAAGGTTATTTTTAAATAGATGTTATCTCATTTTTTTCTCATGCTCATTGTCATTCTCAAAAATGGAGTTCTACTTATCTTTGCTTACACATTCATAAGCTTGCACATGTGTTTTATTTTTTATAGTTAGATCTTGCATTAATATTTCATGGTATCAAAGTGGTGCATGTAAAACTAACATCGGTTTGTTGTTTTATTTAAAATTTTGACTAGATTATTGTTTTGTATTCAAACACTAAATTGGTTAGAGGAAACCTATAAATTTGTGTATTCATATATGGTTTAATCCTCATTTATATACCATTTATAATTTTTATTTTCATGTTCTTATCTCTTTTCAATCTAAACATGTAGGTTGAAGATATAGATGGAAAGCTTTGTCTTGGCTCCCATTACCTTGGTCTTTCCATTTTTGTTGAATCACCACTATAGATCAAGGTGGAAAGATAAATTTGAAGGGCATTAAAAAATAATTTTGAGTTCACATTTGCTTCACCTCATGACCTCCTCTACATATATTGAACATTTAACTTGATGACTAGCACATTGGAAAGAATTTGCATGTGTACAATGCATTTTATATATTATGCTCATGTGCTTGGCAAGATGACTATCATCAAGCTCTACCTCCACAATTATTATGAATCCTTAGATGATATATATCATTGTGCCAACAATTTTTTTCATGTTCATTCTCCCTCCCATACACTATCTCACCATCCTCCTATATTTTTCTCCTTGGTAGACCTATTGGTCTCAAGACCTACCACTTGTCATCCCAAGATCCTCCCATAGTCTCCTCCTAATCCTAAGGCATGATCCATGTCCTATAAACTAACCTTAAAATCTCCCCACCACCATTTATTAATCTATTCAAGTTTTATTTGACTCAAAAATACTTTTCTTTCATACTAGTGTTTTTACGAACCACTAAAGTTCAATTTCATGATTTTTGTTTGAAAGTAAAAAAATCTTATTTATTTTTTAATTTTTAATGTCATTTGAATGATTTTTATTATCACATTCATCAAAATAATCTTTTTTGACAAATGTATTTCATGGGGTTAATCTAAAAAAGAGGGAATTATTATAAGTTGGGGACAAAATTTTGATGGGTAAGACTTTGGAAGGGTGACTTATTCACCAAAGGGGGCATTTATTTTATGGAAAGGAGTTTTTTATTTTTTAATTAAAAAAAAACATTTTGAGAGACATTATTCAAATATTAAGGATATTGTTTTTTCTTGTTTACACAACTCATATTTTTACTAGTCAAATATGAAGAGTGAGGCCTAGTTTAGTAGGTGGCCAAACCCCATCACAAAAAAATAACTCTCTTATTCTCCATCCTTGCTTGTCCTATATTTTTCACTTGAATTCCTTACAAATGCATTATATATTGATCTTGATGTCATATTCTTTTATTTGAAAATAATTTATCTTTTTTTGACATTAATGAATTGATTGCTTATAATACATTTTTTACTATGACAAATGTATTTTTTAGCATGCACTATATTTTTGACATTAAGGGGGGTTCACCACTAATAGTTATATGGGTGTCTTTATGGATTTTGGTATTTTTATTCAATTTAATGTTATGAGGCTAAATATATAGACCTATTTGTCATGGAAAAATGGGATAACAAATAATTTCATGGACCCTGATCTACTAACCTATCTCATTGGAATCGTTACTAAGCCAATTGACAAGGAACACAAAAAAGCATCGTTTAATAAAAATTACATGGTATATAGATGAGTATGTCTCACTATTTCTAAGGATATTCTACATCTGACTAACTACACTAAGTTCCCTTTCACTTATTGGATCTTAATTTGATAGCTATATGGAGATGTTGATTATTCATCTGAGAGTGATGTTTATTTAGAGTAACATTCACATGTGGATGATATCGATCCTTCTCTTCCTACTTATAACCTATGGTTGAGGAATCTTACATTATATCATTGGTAGTTTCATCCTCTAGTGTTCATACTATGGACATACCTATACCTATTATTATTTCATAGTTTATTGTCACTTCATCAAGAAATTCTAGTGATTCTTTATAGCAGGACATTTTATGGGATGCCTAGTGTAGTCACATGACATGCATTGAGATTCCACCTTCATCTATTTATACTATTGAGTTTAGAGTTACTCCTTCAAGATATTTTAGTGATTTTTTAAATTAGGATTTTATGTATTTTAGATTTACTTTATTGGGGCACTTTTATACCAAACATTTATTATTTGTTTGTAGATTCTTACATTTCAAATCTAGATGACAGCATTGAGAATATTTATATTCTCTTTGATGAAAAATATATTAGATTTGTATACTCATATATAAATGTAATTAAGGTGATTATAAACCCTGATCTCTCTCTCTCTCTCTCTCTCTCTCTCTCTCTCTCTCTCTCTCTCTCTCTCTCTCTCTCTCTCTCTCTCTCTCTCTCTCTCTCTCTCTCTCTCTCTCTCTCTCTCTCTCTCTCTCTCTCTCTCTCTCCTCTCTCTCTCTCTCTCCATTTTATTCTTCCTTATTACCATATTCTACAATTAGGCTTGGCATTCTCTATTAGAGTTTCACACATTTGACCATAATCTTGGAGACATTTGAGAAATTTCCAAAGATTTGCATCCTAATTGCTACCTATATTCAACATGAGTGGGAATTTAGTAGTTTGATATCCTATGGTCACTTTCTTCTAAAATTAAGATACGCCATTTATTTTAGAGGGGCCTACTACAACATATTCAATGCAACATTCTACAATTAACTTCTATCTCTTCTTTATGGAGGCACATATCTATTGTGTTTTATAGGATACATGGTAGATATAGGTATTTATATATTTTAATGGGTATTTTTATCCTTTTATTTTTATTTTATCTCTTTTTTATGAGATTTTTTACTATGGGTTTTCTTTTTTATCTTTATGACAACTGATTTATACATGGGTACTTGATCATGTCTTATTACCAGGACCCAATTCTTACACTACCCACCTAAACTATGAATAGGGGGTTGCTGGTGTAGGTTTTTATTCCATTTTATGGATTATCCCTACAAATGTTTTTAAACTTGATTAGGTGTTACTTAGGTGTCTATAAGGTCATTAGGGAAGATAATCCCACATGTATGAGGATGTTGGGTCATGCTTATCTTCCACCTACATATGCACCTCTTCACCAAGCCATTTTTAATACAAGTTATTTTTGAATACATGATATCTTAGTTTCAGATCATTCTTGATTTCATTATCAATAATAGAGTTATAATTCTCTTTGCTTTTACATTTGTAAGCTTATGCATGTGTGTTTGATTATTTCTAGTTGGATATTGGATGAATCTTTTAGTCATTTTTGTGATGTCCCTTTTTTCATAATCCATACACTAGAGGCATAGCCTAAGCCTATTAATTTCATGCAAATCCTCCATGTTGTGCAACATGGTATATATATTTGTCTCAATTTTTACATTAGGTTATGGGCTATCTCCATAATCCTCTATCTGTTCCACATGGAGCATAACTACTCAAGAATCCACTTTATTATTGAATTGTGATTGAATAATGATAAAGATAATATGAGGTCATAAACATTACATAAATTATGTGACCTTATCTATATCCTAAAATATAAAATCTACTCTATTCATCACATCAAAAAATCTATGACCATAATCCCATACTGACTTGTGTAATTTTTAATAAATATCTTTCAACTCTTGAATTATCTTACTCACACATTTCCTTAAATTGAATTCCCATATTAAATGGTCTTTGACATCTTGTAACTTATATTTTGTATATGAAATATATATCTCTTCCAATTAAATATCCTGTGATCTCACACTTCTTCACATCATTTGAAATTATATTTTTAACCTTCCATTTCATTTTATAGGTCAAAATATACTAATCAGGGTCAGTAAACCCATCATATGGTGTCAAAGTGAAAAATTATTGCACTGTAAGCCATTATTCCTATGTTTATACTTGAAACTAGTGGTGGTAAAGGACTATATAATACCAATGTTAGTCTTAAGATTTGTTATAACCTAAAATCTAGCCTCAATTAGTTTCTTTATATTTAACACATTCTTGGTGTCTACACTATATTTTGAAAATTTATCTATAAAGGAGTCAAACCATGTACTATCTCCACTAGATTATGTAGTTTTTATTCTTTATGTTGATAAATTATGAATAAAATATGTGTACCCTTGAAATAAATGATCCATGTATGCAACTTATACTTCATTTAAACTTAAACCTAATTTCATCCTACAACTTAACAAAGATTCTTAAAAATATTTTTCCTTATCTTATCCTAAAAAACATCCTCCCTTTTAGATATTATCTAAAACTAAATTTTAAACAATCTACTCACTTATCTTCTCTCTTTCCACTTTATTCCATCTCTTCATCATCCCTTTTCCAATATCTATCTATCTTTTTTTCTCATTTGTGCCTTTTCTTCTCTTAGGACCTCGAATTTCCTCATCCTCATCCTTTCCTACTATCTATATCTCTCATGATCTCCCATTTCTTCTTTATCCTATAAAATTTCTAATCCACTCCTACTCATAGTTACATTAGGATTATATATATATATTCCATATTCTCTATTATTTTAGGTTTCACTCTAGTCCCAAATTTTGATTTTAGCTCTACTTATATGCATACTCCATAATTTAGGTGTAGGTTCAAGATTTCCTTCTCAGTTCCTCATAATTTATTTCATTATAAAACACACCCCCCACAATTCCCAAAGAAACTACTCCATGTTGGTAGGATTAGGAACCATGGTATTTTCTAAAACAAGTATTTTAATGAGAGTAGGTAAATGTTGTAGAAACTTATCCCTAGTGCCTCCCACAAATAGATCTTATATAACCTCAAATGCAATGTATATATGTCAAATAAAAAGGTTATGTATCCATTGATAATAGTTTTTATCTAATGAACTATTACACTAGTCCAAATAGTATATTTTTTTCACATATTTTCTAGTCTTTCTTCTATCCAAACTAAAAACTATGTTTCTCTTAGCTAAACATAGTAGTATTCAAGTCTTGATAACCATGAAGCTAGTAGTCTAGACAACTCACACCAAAAGGATTCATATATTTCACAATATATATGTTCACAAATAACTTATTTCTCATAGCTTCCTATTTTTTAATCTTCTTTTATGAAGTAGTAAATTCTTTCATCGAGCCATTATTTTAGGTCTCTCTATCTAGGTAACCATCTTATCATGTTTGAACATTCCACACTCATCACACCATTATTAGTAGAGGTTCATATAAAACCCATTAGAACATGATAGTTTTGTTTATATGCATATTAAGATATAAAATTAAAATTCATATATAGTTATAAAATAGGCTAGGTCTTTATTTGATTCAAAATTATGTGGTTATCCTAAGAAATGTAGACTAAGTTGTATAAAAAATTCATTATTATTACATAATTAAATAGTTTTGAACAAAATAAAGCATATAATGTACACATAATAAACATAAAAATATGTTCCCAAAAACCATTATCATATATATGTATTAACATATATCTTTCAAAACTCTTTTCCATTACAATTGATCACTATTTATATAACTTTAAAATGTATTGTCAATTCTCATTCCATCCTTTTGGTTGAAGCGTGAGTTAGTATTTTTTCATTCCACATGATTTTTGAGCACATATATAGGTTGATAAAATATAAAATTAAATATTTTATACATGCTAATATCCATTACACACTTGTCATGAATTTATTCTTTATGATTTTACAATTATATTCTACTATGAATAGGTTGCATAATGTTAAATGAATCAATCCTTACTATATATTATCACAAGATTATAATTCAAATCATTTTCATATGCATCACATGTCAAAATTTTATGAATATTTTGATTGAAAGTACATTCTATTGAGTGTTTAGTTACATATACCAATTTGGTTGAAATTGTTTACTTGTTAGAGAGACTAAATATGACATGTTATTTTTGTGCATTCATTATGAGTAAAATGGATTATTTTTTGTGAGTTCATATTATGTATTATGAAATACATATCTATGATTTTGGATTGTTTATAAAATGTCTTTTTTTAATCAAAAGATGATGAATGAAAATCAAAAATCATATTTATAGGTTGTTCATCATCAATTGAAAAAGGAGGAATTTAGATTGTATGATTTGAAAGAGATTATTGGTTATGTGGATTAAGACCAAACTGTTTAAAATCTTATTTATACTATAAAAATGATTTGGCCAAATTACTATTACCATTGTATCTAGGTGAAGGCTTAGATCGATTAGATAATGCCATGTGGAATCATCTTATACACCTAAATTATAGACCCAAATTGATGAGGGACTATCAAATGGCACTCTAATGATATTAACATCCCATAAAACCTAAATTTTATGGGCACATACCCATCACCAATCCATCAACCCTAAACCTCTAATCTAATAAGAATGTGCCATGTGGCACTTGACAAGCTTAAAATAGATAACCAACTTGAATGTCAAAGTTATTAAAGGATTAAGAAGGACATTGGTCAATTAGATGTCAAATTTGTGATGACTGAGTAGGATTCATGATGATACTATTTTAGTTTAAAAAGCTCAATCTAAATTAGTGATAAATCTATGCATTCTTTATACATATGGAAAGGCCTAGTGTTGGAATCAAAATATAATTAATATGAATGTATATGTCCTAATGGTAAAATATTTTATTTATTTCTCATATTGAATAAAAATTGGTTATGACTTATTCATTTATGATTCAATAGTTTTAATGATTTTTCCCTATGATTTCTTCAAAATATTTATGCTTGACTATTTAGTTTGATCTTGTAGGGTTCATATTTCAATCTGAGTAATTTATTTGGATGAATGTCCTCATTAGGGAGTATGAACCATCATACAAAGAATAATGTAGAAGAGGAAAGATTGGATTAGTACAATATGAAATATCATTTAAAAATCACAAAACATAAGGCAAAAAAGGGATAAGTCAAAGTTTGAATGTAATAATGAATGAGATACATAAGATAAATCCAAACCAAGGATAAGTGATAAATATAAAATGATGGTTGAAATGGTAGATCACAAATTAATTAGCTAGTGATCAAGGAATGATGGCATGACAATAAGCATGAGGAAATCAAGCCCAAGACTAGTGAGTGGTTACAGGATCCAAATAAGCTCTTACATGCTGACAACTATGCATGGCCTAACCATGATAAACATAGTAAGTGAAAGTAATAACTTGATGATTATAAGAAGTAATTATCATCTATTCAAGGCATTACCTTGGCATTCATAGTTTTGGCTGAATTGGTAGTCAAGGTGGGCCTCTCCCTTTGGCAATATGGGTGGAATTTCAAAGTAAAGATATGGGACCTTCATGTATATATTATTTTCACCATATTTTCTCAAGGATGGTTCATTGTGAACTAAAAACTACAATATGATCCTATACATTTTCTTCCTTAATATTTTTAATATTTATAGGATAATATATCCCTTTATCCTATTTTAGTCTAGCTATTATAGAATTATTTTATTACACTTAAATTATTGTAAACACCTAATAATATTAATAAAAATGCATATCTTGATATTTGAAAGGTTTTTAACAGTTTAAGTTCATATCTTATGCATATATATGATGGTAATGGTATTTTCCTCTTATCTATCCAGCTTCCCAGACTTTCACACCATCCCTAGGTAAAATTTATCCTTATTTTGGCTCAATCAAGGATTGATTTTAGTGGGTGTGTTTAATTAGACATTTCAAGAACTTTTTTAGTATCAACAACATTTTTATCTCTTTATCCCTTCTCTTTTTCATTTTCCTTATGATGATGACTTAATTTAGGTTGAAAACAATCTGAATATACATGATAGTCTTGGTTGCTTAGCTCTATTTTTCACTATTTTAGAATTGTTGAATATATACCTATGATTAATCTACTCAAACATCATTTATTTAATTATCATGATTATCTTAAGAGGATATGATTTATATTTAAGGATAGTCTCTATGAGTATTGTCTAAGGAAATTCCATCCTCTTTTTAAATGTATAAGATAGAGATATTAAAAGATATTTAGTTTGTAAAAAGGTATCTTGCATGGAATGGTTGCATATTAACCTGTTACATGAATGTCAACATACCAAGACTTGGTAAATTTATACGTTGGGGAAGAATTTTAATCATAGGATCTTATCACTTTTAGGAGAGGTGGAGTCTTAACAAAAACTTGACTAATTTTTGTTGTGTCAAAAGCACCACCAACATGTTCTGGTGCTAGAAGAAGGCCCCAATATGAACACAAAATGAATCACATCCAAATATTTAAATAGGAAATTATAGAAAACTTTACTTTCATGCTGATCTATACCATAGTTTAAGATATAAATTAGAAGCATAAATATAAAGATCTAAGTCTATTGAGACTGATTTAGAGATTTTAGATCTCATAAAGCATATAAAGCCAAGAGATAATAAAGATAAAGGATAAATAGACTAGTATAATAAATAGGAAAATCACCTACAAATTCAAATAATATTTTATTTATCCCATTTGTGCATCCATAACATATACCAATGGCCAATCCCATGGTATGGTTTAGCCAAGGTGGGTACCTTGCGAATGTTTTAGGGATTATGCATGAACTTCCAAATAAATTGGATAATTTTTTTCCTAAATTCATAGTTAAAGGACCTCAAATAGTTGAAGAACATATATAGGAATTCAATGTTGCCCTTATTATAATATAAGTGCAACATGAGGATGTTTCTTATAGGTTTTTTACTTATTCATTATGGGAAGATGCCTATGTCTAGTACCTAAAATTACCAAATGGATCTATAACCACTTAGGATGGTCTAAAATTTATCTTTATAAACCATTTTAGGTTCCCCATTGACCCTATAATTATATACCATAATTTCATAGATACTAAGAAAGAACCAAATGAGCCCATGATAATGTTCAGTATTGAGTTTCAAAAATTATATGATAAGGTGAAATATCCCTACATATTAACAAAGGGCTCTTCCATCTAGAACTAATTGAGCGACTTGGATCCTTTGACATAAATGTTAGTTAGAGTAACCTTAACTACACTTATATCCATATAATTGGCCTATAATGAAGCTGTGGACATATATAATTAGATGGTACCTCAAGGATATAATACATGTGCTTTATCACATTTAAGATAACTAGTAATGTATAACTAGATTCCCATGATTAATCAATCTCTTATCTAAGGCACCCGATTAATGAATGTTATCACATGAACCTTATATAGAAGTCTAAACTTGTTGTATAATCTAATGATAATGAATCACATGCCTAGTGGTTAGTCATATCTACCTCCAAACCATGTTTTCCCATAGACAACTAATAATCATCTTGCCCCAATTTATTAAATTAACATAACTACCATGCCAAGTACTAATAGTTTTTATACATTTAGTAATAACCTAGTGGTAGTAACCTTATTATTTAATGATCAAAATTATACCAATAACACTCTTAATCCAACACAACCTGGTACCCCAACATTTATAAATGTTAATACACATTTACTAAACCCACAACATTAAATTGTAAATCAATCGAATGGTGGCATAGACCCTAAGGTAGGTAATCTAGGGAAAATGATACAACACTTATCCAATGATGTAATCAATATTCATATAAAAGGACCCCAAAATTAAAATCAAAATTCAAAAAACACATCACTAGGTAGGATTTTTAATTTCCATATGCTTAATATATAATGGAACACCTGACCTAATAATGGGAATGTGCTAGTTCTCTTAATAATGGAAATCAGAATAACAATAGTGCTTCTCATTTGATGAATTTCATAGTATTATATTTAGACACTTAGAGTAGAGTGCATAACATAACTAACCATGTAGAGACCAATTGTGCTAAGTTTATAGTTGCTTCTAACATCTTACAAAAGGAGGTAGATAACATGGAAATAGTGCCTACTCTAGGTGATAATAAAAATCAAGATGGAGGGACTAAAGAAACTATATAGTATTGGAGACCTATGGATTTTAATTTTATGATGGAAATGAGCCTAAAGAAAATTTATATGAGATGCACACTTTTAGATAGTTCTAAATGGGGAACAAGTATCAAATTATGAGTAAATCAACTAACTATTTGATCACCTCTACTCCTTTGAGAAAAATTTAGGTCCCACCTAATGTGAAACAAAATAATAATCCTCCCCTACCTAAAGGACCTCTAATATCTTATTATCCAAATAACTATGTGGTAGTTTTTCCACCTAGCAAGCAACAAGAACAATCCAAATCTAACTATGACATTGTGGAATATTTAAATAAAACCAAAGCTAAACTTACTATGTTTGAATTGATGTAAATGTATAATTATATGGAGTTTATTTTTAAATAATTATATATTAGCAAGGGGATATAATATATAAAAAAAATTTATGCACATATTGCTTTGTATAAGTAAAAAATTGAGACTCCACCCTTTCTCCTAAAAGTTAGAATCTTTAACAAGAACTTAAAAAATTGCTTGGTTGATTTAGGTGCATCCAAGAGCATCATGCCATATTATATCTACCAATAGTTGGGTTATACCCTTGACAAATATAATCTAAAGGTAATCCAACTAGATAATATAGAGGTGTAGGTAGTAGGGGACCTAAATCACATACACATGCAATTAGCCTCAAACCTAAAGATTCAACAATTTATTGACATCTAAATGGTGGATATCCTTGATTATTATGGTACATTTTTGTTCAAATAATGATCAAGGACATTCAATTTATATGGAAACCAATTTTTATCACATGTGGCTACCATGGTGTGGTCTGCCTAACTAGATCGAGATTGAGTGAGAACTAAAAATGACACATATAATTACTAAGTGTAACCAAACAAAAAATGGCCTCTATGAAGAATAAAAAATAATATTTTACTTGTTGGATAAATAATAAAGGTCCCATGATAACCTCTCTATTAACATGCTCAGTGTGTAACAAAATGTATAATTAGTGAAATTAGACTAGTTAGATTAAGATGACTTATACTATGCCTCATTTATGGTATCATTTCAAGATGAAAATATAACATGTGAGAATTTGAAATATGATGAATTGAGTAGGGATGAAATTTTTTTATGCTCTTCAAAATATGAAACAAACTCTATGGGTAAATCCATTCTTTCTTTTCCCATAGAATAATTGTCCATATCATCCTTGTTAACTATAGGAATTAACATATTCTTGATGAGGAATGAAGATGTGAAATAAGGTGATCGTAAGAAGATCAAAGAGTTCATATTAAACTCTTATAATAAAGAAAATATGAATATGGATACACCTAGAACTAACCCTACCACATAAAATATAGCTAAATGAC
Organism: Torreya grandis; assembly: GCA_037957365.1. Classification (NCBI taxonomy): domain Eukaryota; kingdom Viridiplantae; phylum Streptophyta; class Pinopsida; order Cupressales; family Taxaceae; genus Torreya; species Torreya grandis. The sequence goes on along the minus strand of JARHVA010003203.1, from coordinate 129,178 downwards.
CCTTATAAACCAATAAATAGAATAGATGCTCAATAAAAGATGAGAATATACACTAAGAGATTAACATTGTTGCTGCACTTCCCTTGCAAAGACCATCACCATGTAGAAAAAAATATGACTTGTGGACATTGAAATTTTATGGTTCCAATTACAAAAGTGGATGTGGTGTAGGAGTATAATTGGTTAATCCCAGGGTGAAATACTATCTAGCTACATACCACCTCTAAATTTCTTATACACATAATGTGGTTGAGTATGAGACATTAGTCCATGGACTCTAGTTCACTTAGGGAAAGAAGGTAAAGAACATTATAATAATGGGTGACTTAGAATTAGTGGTTCAATAATTTAGGAGCTAATATTCATGTAATGATAAGTGTTTGTCAAGATACCACAACTAGGTTTGGAACCTAATATAATATTTTGATGCATTTGGCATTCAGACTCTACATGACAAAATAACTACATAATAGATGCACTAGATACTATTGCAATTACTTTTGAACCCATGGATAATTTGAGTATTACAATTTTCCTAGTATATACAGGTATCTACCCCCTCAATACCATTTAAAATCATGAATTTTCAAGTTTTTAATGATGAAAAACACATCTTAGACATTATCACCAATACAAAGGTATTCTCTAATCAAATTGTTGATGAGGATGGTCAAGAAGACTTTGAGCTATGTGAGGATGGGACCATGAGCTTAAAGACAAAAAAAACCCAAGGCAATGGTCTCACTTGAGATATTATTAATCATGGATTATCAAAATGAAAATAATAAGTCAACCCTAATATAATCATGTCACATGAGCATTGCACCTTTGGTGATGAAAATAATCCTAAAAGTGTAATTTTAGGCATAACTAGCACCCCATAAGAGAAGTGGGGAATGGAACAAGCCATCAAAGATTTAAAATATGTGATTGAATGGAGATATGAATATATAAAAGTATTTGACACCTCTATATTAATTCACACCATCCCCCTAAGTCTAGGAGTTGGGTTCTTTAGGTAGAGACAAAGACTAGTTAATCTATTGTTTGAGCCACTGATCTTTAAATAATTATAAAAATTACTTATAGTGAGAATCATATTTCTAGTTAGGAACTCCACATGGGTTGAAAACTTGGTTCCAGTGAGGAATAATAATAGGAAGATTATACTTGGTGTTGATTTTCAAAATTTAAATAAGGCATCTATTTTAACCTTTTAGGGTTTAGCTATTTAAATCTTATGATTGATTAAAGGGATGAAGAGGATAAATTAGTGAGATAATATACAATAAATAACCACCAATATTTTTTTTATAGATTTTAACTATAATAGAATATAAAAATATTAATAAGTATGTGAAAATAAATACTTATCTATAAAACATCTGATATACAAGATCTAAGTGCTAAAAACTGAGATATGAACAAACCTGAGTGTCATCAATAAGATCCCTATTATTATAACCCATCCTAGAAAATAAAACCACACTTGGATAGTAGTAACATGTGGCTCTAATTTCCTAAAAATGGTGCTAGTGTCCTTTGAGTAAGATTTCTCTTAAATTTTAGGTGCACTTACAACTATGTTTCTGGGTTTTGTTCCTCTGGGCACAAAGTCTAAAAATATATTTTATGCATGTAATAGATAATTTATGATGCAACCCATAATTTTCCTTGAAAATAAGGTATGTGATGAAAATTGTGTTTGTTAGTAGAATAGGCAAAACTTTCTCAATACCTTGCTATGAAGAGAGTTGCCTACATATCAATACTCTGAGGAGGGATCAATTTTAATGTAATTCTCACCACCTAAGTGCTAGAGCAAGTTAAAGTGATACTATAATGATAGTGATATTGAATTCCTTGAGTGTGATTAAGATCATAAATCTAGAAAATGTAATCTTAGGGTAGTTGTAGATGGTAATATGTAGAATTAGGAAAAAATAGGGATTAATAACCTTGATTTTTCTCAGCTTATTTCATGTTTGAATAGGTATTTTGAATCTAATTTCCATATAGTGGATATAGGTATAAAATTAATGTATTTATAGTGTTATATAACTTATGCAGGCAATTAAATATTCTTAGGCCAACCTTAGAAGGGTTTTACTTTTAAAAATCTATCAATTTGAGAAAGATAAGGTAAAGGGCATTAGTGCCATTTTGGGGAAACTAACACCATGTGGCTCTAATGTCCTTAATGTGGTGCTAAAGTCCATCTGGTAGGATGTTGGTCATAAAGGGATATGATCAAGAAATGAGGAACAGATACTACATTTAAGCTAACTAAGGATGCCTGTGTTCTACACAAAGGATGGAAAAGTGTGATAATAGGCTTTATGACAAGTCTATGGCTAAGATAGGAATAATTTATCTCAAGTAGAACTACTAACACTTAAATACAAATTTTAGGTGATTAATCCACCCCCCTGCTTTATGCTATAGATGTAGAAAAGTGAAATGATTAGTACAAAGGAAAAATAAGCATACCTAGACTTAGGAAGTGAAGCCTATGAAGTTGAGTCTAAGTACATGAAGAAAGGTCTATGTATGTGAAGCATGATCCAAAGCATGACCTTAAAGTGAAACATGCATAAATTAGTCCTTACATAAGAGATATAAAAATTAAGAGACTATTTTAAATAAAGAAGTAACTAAGTAAAAAGATAGGAAAGAGGAAAGGAATGAATACACCTCATTGGGTACATGAACCAATGCATGAACCTAGTGATAAACTCTGTGTGTGTGTATATAGTGACCAAATCATTGAATATTTTGGATTAAGCTAATATCTTTCTCAATCATCATGTGTGGCTAGCTTAATAGCTCAATTTGGTTTTGATTCCATCATTAACCACCCCTACTTGGTGGATCATGACCTATGAATAAATTGGATTAGACTAAAAGTGTGTCTAACCCTCTCATGTGGGTGGATTAATAACTCAAGTCAGTTATGAATCCATCATTTATCATATATGTGTAGTAGATGCATCTAAAATCAAACTACTAAAAGTGATGGAAATATCTAACTGAGTATATCTTACTTTGTATGTTAGCTCTGTGATCACTCTAATACATTAGGTAGCTTTGGGACACTCAAGAATACAAACCACTACATATAGAGTAAGGCATGAAATTGGTGACAACTTGGAATATGTGTCAACTATATATAGTTTATAAAATGACATGGGGTTTTCCATTCCATATGATCAGCTTGTGTGTAGTTGAGCATATGGAAAAATATGCCATGCACATGCCCTCGATATGATATATGAGTATATTAATTCCAAACTGAGTTGTAATGACTATATCTAAGTATCTTAGCTAGATATGGAAATGATCATGCCATTCATGATTCCCCTAATATAAGAAACTAATTTGAATATGAGTTGATCTAGTGTGAATCTATGCAAAATTTGATCATAATTGTCAAACCTATAACTTAATCCATCCAAACCTATATTGTACCAGTTGTGTTATTCTATCTAGTCTAAAATGTCCTAAAATTAGGGCTACTAGACACTAGTGACACATATTAGATAGTATAACCATGTGGTTCTAGTGTCTTTGTTTGGGTGCTACTATTTTTCTAGTTTGAATTTTATGTCATGTACTAATTTTTGAGTCACTATATTTTCCTATGTTTACTTATGTGTAATTTTTTGAAACTAAGCCTATATGTTGAAAATGTTATGTGAATGTAATGTAGTAGCTTGATCTCTATGACACACCCTTGTGAGGGCCACCTATTTTGAGGGTATTTATTAAACCTATATAAGAATTATCCTCAAAATAAATAGCTCTATAAAATGTGTTTTAGCTAGAGCATATATGATAATTGCATGCTAATCCAATACAATGTGCAAACATAACATCAAAATGTAAGAGAATCTAAGTGTAATTGTATCATATAAGATGTATGTTATCCTATCATTATACAAGGGTGTCAATATAGATGTAATCAATGTATATAATATAAAATATGAGTAAACTTGGGTAGCTACCTTAGGGGATGGGATATGATGTCCATCACGGTACCCAAATAGGAAGGGTAGTTGCATGAGCTCCCTCATAGTATCGAGAATTGGTGTGTGTAATAATTAAAAGATAAGTTTCATGTCCATGATGTGTTTGATAAAGCATACATATAAAATACATGAGGCATGAAAAATAGGCCAAGGGGCCACAATATAATGGACATGGGAACATGTCACTAAATATGATAAAATAAGACATACAAGGACATGTTCAAATGTCAACATATTAAAACAACAAGTAAGTTGGATTAGATCCATATAGAAGGACATGTTCAAATGTCTACATACATAAACAAGAAAGCACACACAAGGGACATGGGCACATGTACAAGGCATACATTAATATAAGTGGCATAGGGCCAAAGAATAATGGCATATCCAAATGCCCTCAAATATAAGAAGCATATAAAATACAATCAAGTATAAACTAGGAAAGATAAAAATGAAATCGTGCATGAATCTATTACAAATATATATAAGAGCTAAGATGTATATATGTTGAGTCTAAACTAGTGATAGTCAATAAAAAATTTGAATATGAGTAGTAATGATCAATATCAAGATATAACAATGTGAAAATTGGAATGTAAACAATGTAATAATAGAATTTTTTAATATAAACTATGTATAAGATGCCCCCAAGTGTGTAAATGTGTCAAATTAACAACCATGAATTGATGTATATGCCCCCAGTGGGTAGATGATATCAAGTCTAGATCAGTGTAGTGGACTTGAGTCCTATATGTAATCTATAACCACTTGACAAGAATAAGTGAAGCATGTATGTGTGACAAAACCAATTATACTAAGATAGATAGCATATGCAGTGTATAGAAAATATAAGAAATATAAACATATCAATGCATATAATCTATGAATGTTTTATTTTCTGATTAATTATTTGAATGTTTTTAAAATATTATAATGTTTTTGTATTTTATAGATATAAGCTATGTAATAGAAATATGAAAACAAACTATGTACAAGAAGAAATACAGAGAAGAAAAGTATGTAAAAGAAAAGATAAACCATACTAACCAATGAGTCATATGGGAGACTCACTATCATTTTTATCTATGTAAAAAATAGGAACAATAATCTTTTGTGTAATTTGTATTCTATGTTGTAGTTGAATGTTGTTATAGTAGGAATATGAGTATTGCTCATCATAATAATCATAGTAAATTGGAATACTAAATGGACTTGCCTCATAATGTGGAGTTGACATTTTTTAATTTTTATTTTCTATATTAATTGTGATTTTTCCCTTTGAAACAATGCTTATTATAGACATACAATGTTGTGGAAGCTCTTTTACTAGAAATCATATTTTGAGAATGCTTATTTGTGCAGCATGATTTTGACTTTAAAAATTAATATCTTGATATTTATGTAACATTTATTATGTATCTAGATGTTTTTCCTTGATAAACTATATATTTGATTGATGTGCCTTAGGATGTTCAATAAATCCCAACCCCCATTGACCAATACTATCAACTACTAGAATAAGTGAAGTGATGTCTTGAGCCTACTTGCCCAAATGTTTACCATGATAATAAAACTATTGTACATAATTTTGACCAAAACCATATTGATTTGAAAGTTGAGCCTTAATTTGGAGAGTTAGATTTGCATATTTTTCTTACTTTAGCTATGTTTGTTTTACTATTTCTTGATTTGATTATGCTTTGTGAACCTTTTATTGTTTTGAGTTATGCTTTGGTAACCATTTTTGTACTATTTCTAAATTTTACCCTTTTTAAATTAGTAGATGTGATATTGTATGTTATGTGGTTAATGCATCAATGTTTTAGTCACTATATCCATTATTTATTGTATTTTCCTTTTCAATTCTAAACATGAATAAGTGCGGTGCCCATGCATTATATGATATGTAAAAAAATATCTGGATCTCCTCATTAGGTGTAGAGGATGTAGGTTGATCAATTTAACTTTAATAGTTGTCCTTAGCACCTTAGTTGAACTCTTATTAAATATTTGAATCATTTTTGAATCACTAGTTGTAGATTTACTTTATTGTGGGTTTGTGTTTTGATAAATAACATTGTTTGCCACAAACTAACTCGATGAAGATGCATATAAATGATTTACACTAGTGTGCTATAGATTCCTTTATATTGTAAATTGATTTTTAAATGTTTTAATATTTCCATGTAATAGTTTATTCTTATTTTGTAAAAATATAATTATCTTGCTCATACTGATAATTTTATCACAGAGTCTCATAAGTGCAAATCCTAGTTGTTTTTAATTGAACATGTAGGCACATACCCTATAGAGAAGAGGTGTGAATAGGTTGAGTATTAGAATTAATGATATTTTTATAGGTTACTTCATATCATGGAGGGGTGATAGCATGGACCTGGTTAGAGTTAAAGTAGGCACATACCCTCATGGAGAGGAGGAGGAGAAGGAGAATCTATCTTGTGCACAAGATATGACAATGAAACTTGAAACATAGTTATTAGATTATGGGATAAATCCTCTATGTTTTTATAGGTTTGATTTTTAATGGAAATAAACATAGGAGAAAGATAACATGTTATGAAATATGGAATATATTTCAATTTATATAAAGTATCATCTATACGTGTGTTTATGTCTTTTTTGATTTGATTTTTAATTAAGGGGAATAAGAATGCAAATGAAAGTATTAGACTTTGCAACAAAAATTGATTAGTTTCTTCTATCATTATGATCACAATTATATGAAATATTAATATAAAGATATATGGATATAAAATCTATGTTCTAGAAATGTAAACCCTAGGGTTATCTAGGGTTAGGGTTTTAAATTAGGGTCACTTTGTAAATAATTTAATTGCATTAAATAAATGAAAACCTAATGTGGGATTTATTAAATGAGCTAGGTTATGCCAAAAAAATTTTAAAAAAATGTTTTAACCCTAATTTTAGTTCATAAAAATTAAGAGAAGGTAAACCTTATGTAACATTAGGGTTTGAAGCAATACTTTAAATAAGTCAGGTTCACCAAATGTTTTAACCTTTTAGGATTTAACAATGTAAATCATATGTTTGATTCAAGGGATGAGTAGTCTAAATTAGTGAGATAATATTCAATAAATAACCACTAATTTGTTACATATTTTTACTAGCTTTGACTTTCTAAAATTTTTAATAAATATGTGCAAATAAAGATTTATCTAGAAAACACTTGATATGGAAAATACTTGATAACTAAGATATGAATTTGTCTAAGTGTCATTAATAGGGTCTCTATGTAATAATCCCTCCTAGATAGTAGTGCCACACTTGGAGAGTAGCACCATGTGGTTATAGTGTCCTAAAAATGGAACTAATTTCCTCTATGAAAGACTACTTTGAAATTTTAGGTGCACTTATGACTATTCTTCTGGGTTCTATTCCTACTCACATGAATTCTAAAACTCTATATTGTGCCTATAATAACTATGATGCAAATCCTAATCCTCCTTAAAATTAAGGCATGAGTTGAAAAGTGTGTTTGTTAGTAGGATAGGTTTGGCATCCTCAACATCCTATTGTGAAGAGAGTTTCTGACATACTAATACTTTGAGGAGGGATAAATCCCTAATTTAGTTCTCCCCACCTAAGTGTTGGTGCAAGTGTAAGTGATGCTAAAATGATAGTTTTCTTTAATTCCTTGAGTGTGATTGTTATTAGAAATATTGAAAATTTGAGCTTAGGGAAGATATAGATGGTAATATGCATAAGTAGGTAAGAATAAGGATATTAACATTGATTTTATTTAACTTGTTTCATGTTTTAATAGGTATTCTGCATCTAATTTCCATCTAGTGGATAAAGGTCTAAAAGTCATGTATTTATAGTGTTATGTAGATTATGCAGATAATAAAAGATGTTTAGGCTAGCCTTAAGAAGGTTTTAATTTTGAAAATATATATGTTTAAGAAAGATATGGTAAAGGACATTAGTGCCATTTTTGGGACACTAGCACCACATGGATCTAGTGTCCTTAATGTGGTGCTAATGTTCAATTGGCAGGCTATTGGACATGAAGGGCTAGGATCTAGAAATGAGGGGTTAAGACTATATTTAAGATGAATAAGGATTCATGTGGTCCACACAAAGGTTGGAAACACGTGATGAAATTATTTATGATAGTTCTAGAGCTAATCTAGGAACATGTCTCAAGTAGGACTCTTAGCACTCAAATACCACTTTTAGGTGATTACAACATCTAAAAAGGACAAATACCCTTTACCCTCATTAGATTAAGTTATGTAAATTATGAATGGAGTTAAAATGATGTCCTTATTAAATGGATATTGTGGTTATAATTAGGTAGCAATCAGCTATGAGGGATAGATTAAAATAACATTCACAACCAAGTGGGGCACCTTCACTTATAAGACAATGCCTTTTGGCCTCATCAATACCAAGGCTATATTTTAAATATCCATGGACATAACTTTCAAATACCTTATGGGAAAGTTTATTATGGTATATATGGATGACTTGAGAGTTTTATCAAAACACAAAGGTGACCATATCATATATTTGAGGATAGTATTGAAAAGATGCAAAGATCATGAGATCTCGTTGAACCCAAAGAAATGTATATTTGGGGTCATAGAAGGGAATATATTAGGCCATATCATTTTTGAGTGGGGTATATCAATAAACCGTAAAATAATAAAAATTATTCTATAAATCCCATAACCCTTCATGAAGGATCTAAATCATTTTTTTGACAAGATTATCTTCATGAGGAAGTTCATCTCTAGATTTGCAGAGATAGTTATACATCTGAATAACATTATCAAGATGAACACCAAAATAAAATGGATAAGTGAAGCATAGGTAAATTTCACACAAATAAAATATGAAATCATGAAGATGTTGATATTATTCAGCCTTGATTACATGTAACCTTTTTATATTTACTTAAAGAATTCAACCACTACTATTTTTACATAAATAAAAGGAGATGGAGATAAATGAACCATTTCATTTATGAACTCCCCTTTGAGGAATATGGAATTGAGATACACTATTATGGATAAATAGTCATTTACATTAATCAAGTATATTAATAAATTTTATCATTACATATTAAATAATAAAGTCTTTGTTGTTGTGCTTGATCTAGCAGTAAAGCCATGCTAATGTAGAATGAATTAGGTGAGTGAAGAGGCAAGTGGGTGACTATAATTCAAAAGTTAGACCTTGATATTCAATTAATGAATATTGTGAGAGGATGAGGACTTAACATAACTATGGTGGAATTATATCCAAAAATCACTTACCATTAATATATAATTGAAGACATCACTAATGATGATTGATACAAAGATGTAGTCTATTATTTGCTTAATAATGAATGCACTGATAATTTGAATTCTACTCAAATAATGGCACTATTCTTGAAGATAATCCACTTTATGATCAAATATGGTGTGTTATACATAAGGAACCACCAAGGAATTTTTCTAAGGTGTTTTAATAGAGACAAAGCAATATGTGTGCTTATTAATTTTCATGGAAAATATGGGATTGGGCATCGTTTGTGTCATAACACATCTCACCAGTTATTGAGATCATGATATTACTGGACACATATATTCAAATATGAAAATTAATGAATTAAAAACTATCATAAATGTTAAACAAATGTACATAGAGAACATACTCTAGCAATGCCTCTATTGTCAGTAGTTGAAGGTCGACCATTCAAAAAGTAGGGACTAGATTTTGTGGGAATGATTAAAGAATATTATGTAAGACACAAATTCATCCTCTCTATTATGGAACACTAAAATTGTTGGATTCAGGCTAAAATATTCAATAATTTCAAAACCAACATAAATATTCAATTCTTGGAGGAACACATTGTCACAAGGTTTGGTATGCCTTATACATTGGTATGTGATAATGGACCCACTTTCTCTTCTTTTTAATTATTGGAATGGGAATATGATTATAAGGTAATCTTAAAATTCCCTTATAACTATTATCTATAAGGAAATGGACTATTTGAATCCATTAATAAGAAATTAATTAACATAATTAAGAGGACACTGTAAAATAATCCTAGGAATTAACATGTCTTAAAAATTGCATTATCAACTAATAGGACTAGAACTAAGTTAGATTTAGGTACTTATCCTTACCACCTAGTTTATGGCCAAGACCATATTTTTTTAGTTAAATTAAGGGTTCCTACCTTTCAATTTATGATTTATTATTTGGGGACAAATAACCAAGTAGATGTTTGCCTCTTAAATTTTATGCACTTGGATGAAAAATGTGATGTAAACTTTTTGCACTTCAATAAACACCAAGGGATTTTCACATGTTGGTTTTAAAAATGATCCAAATCATAATAATTTTAGGTATCATAACTTGTCCTTATGTGAGATAAATCTCATGGAAAAAAGGGATAACACAATAAATTTGATGCCTTATGGATAGGTCCCTATCTAATTTATGAAATCTTAGGCGAGAATGATTTCCACCTAAGGTTTTTATAACTGATGAGGATGTACCATTGAATTTCAATGGAAACTTCCTCAAATAATAATTCTAGGCTTGAATTGGCTTGGGACACACTACAAATATTTTCTTTTTTTTTGCTTTGTTGTTTACTTTTCATCCTATCCCTTGTTTTAGTTTAGGTTTGCTTTTGTTGCCTTTTGCCTGTTTGTTTTGCTTTTCAATGTTTGGTTCAGCTACGTGGAATTTGTTTTTAGGTTGAACCTACTATTTTGACCAAGGGTTCCCTTAATTTGTCAACATTGATAAATGAGTGGCTTGTATGTAATTAACACTAATGGCATTTTTATGAGTAAATGTGAAAATTATTATCTGAATGATTTCATAATCTATTGTATTTTTTCCTTGTAATTTCATAAGATTAAGCACCAATGATTTGAAATGTAACACATGTATTTATAAAGGCATCTTTATGTTTTAAATACCATCAATATACTAAATGAAATATATGAATATAAAAAACACAACATTACTTTAATTATGATTTTTCTTACTTGTCATAAACCTTTTAATTATTTCCTCAAACCCATGTCTTGATCCCCAACCCTCCATGGATGGAAAAGTAAAATATATTTCAAAAATAAGTTGAACTAGAATGTAGAAGCTCAAAATTATCCTTGAAAGGGAGATCTTAACAACCTCCATCATAGGTTTTCTAGCCTAGTTGGCGATGAATCAAGGTCTTCAGAAGGGACCAGAGGTATCTTTGTTGGGGATATGAATACCTAAATATCATTAGATAAATTCCCATTCCATTCCCCCCTCAAGACAAATTGTGAAATATTTACCCTTTCAAAAATTCTTATCATTTGGGAAAATATGATTTATTATGTGTATGTGCAAAATAATTAAACTAATCACATAATTCACACATTGATGGTCTTTAGGTAGAATTTTAGCTTAGTATTTCATGTGTTCAAGATAAATTTTGTGACTTTATATTTTCTTTTCCTTGGATGATTGATTGTAAATAATGCTTATTTTTGGGTGAAAACTTGAGATTATAAATTATTAATATAATTAGGAGTATCTCCCAAAAAGATTCACCATTTGTATTTGTTTTCACAACATGCCCCATTTTCAAGATAAAAAATGTGTACCCTCTTTTTCTTGGATGATTTGAATATTACTACATCTAGTCTAAGGGACCTTTCATATTTTGAGGTTTGTTGGAGAGTGGGATGTTGCATCTTTGTGAGTGGTTACATCTATTAAATGTATGTTTTTACTATAGGATTCATGGCTAAATATAGAATTGATAAAATTTATATTGTAAATTTAGGCTATTGAATCAATTTACATGTGTTAGGTCTTAGTTTATTTTATCATTTGAATCATCTTTCCTCTAATAGGATAACCTAGGCCAATTTTATTTTGACTATTGGTTTGGAAAACATCTAGTTGTTTGAAAATCCTCTATTTATCCTTGATGTAGTTGCACTTTTAAATCTATATTATGCAAATGTATTGATTCATTGTTTATTTCATGTGCTTGCTTATTCTTTTGACTAAGTATTTTATGAGAAATATTTGGTTTTGCCTTTGTGCCTTAGGAATGCATGCAGGTCTGACTTGGCCATGTTGGATATATTTTTAATGTCATGTCAAGTACATTTTAAATTGAGGTCTAGGTTCCCTTTAAGTTTGACTTAGCCTACTTTAGTTATTCAGGTCCTTACCTTAGTCATTTATTTTATTATGAATCTTGTGATTCCTCCCAGACCCTTCCATGTGTTCCTATAAAATAATTTCAAATTTTTGAGCTAGTCCAAAAAATTTATAAGTCAAAACTTCTCATACGGGCCTCGAGATCATGTCATGTAACATGATCCTAATAACCTACACCCATGGGGATTAATAAAAATATAATTGTCCTATGGTTTAGAGGGCTTAAAACATCACCATATGGTGACATCTTAGTATCCAAAGACCATAGAGGATCTACAAATATATAATAGTCTTGTGGATTAAAGGACCTAAAACATCATCATGTGGTGACATCTTGATAGCCCACGACCATAGAGATGAAATCAACACAACTAGTTAAAGGCTTGATCAACGAGATGATGCCACATAGCATCATCCCATGTTCCCAAACCATAAATCTAGCTTGATGAGGGATTACCATATGATACCCTAATGTCATCAACATCCCCTCAAACCTAAATTTTATGGGCATCTACCCATCATCAATCGATCAACCTTAAAGCTCTAAGCCAATAATAATGTGCCATGTGGCATTTGATAGGATTAAATTAGATAATTGTCTTGAATGTCAAAGTTGTTAAAGGCTTGAGGAGGACATTGGTAAATTAAATGTATGATTTACATAGATTAAGTGGGATTCATCATGACACTATTTCATTTAAAAAAATCTTAGTCTGAATTAAAGATAAAATTTTGTGTGTTTTATACATATGGAAAGGTCTAGTGTTTGAATAAGAATATGATTAATGCAAATGTCTATGTCCTAATAGTAAAATATTTCATTTATATCTCACATTAAATCAAAATTGGTTATGGCTTATTCATTTGTGATTCAATCAATTTAATGCTTTTTCCTTGTCATTTATTTAAATAATTTATGCTTGACCATTTTTTTTGATCTTGTAGGGTTCATCTTTCAATCCAAGTCACTAATTTAGATGTGTGTCCTCATTAGGGAGTTTGAACCCTTAACCAAAGCATAATGTATAAGAGTCAAGCCCAAATTAGTGAAACATGAAATATCATTTGTGAATCATGAAACATGAGGGAAAAAGGGATAAGCCAAAGTTTAAATGCAATAATGAATGAGATACATAAAATAGCTCAAAACTAAGGAGAAAGTGATAGATGGAAAATACTAGATGGAATAGCAGATCCTAAATAAATATGATGGTGATCAAGGAATGAAGGCATGGTAATAAGTATGAACAAATTAGCCCCAAGACCAATGAGTGGTTGTAGAATTCAAACAAGTTCCTATATGCTGATGGATATGCATGGCCTAACCATGATCAACAAATTGAGTGGAAGGAATCACTTGATGATTCCAAGAAGTGATTGGCTCATCCAGTTTAGGAATGACCTTAGAATTTATATTATTGGATGAGTTAGTAATTAAGGCAAGGCCTCTACCTTTGGTAATTTAGGGGTAATTTCAAAGGAAGGATCTGTCACCCTCAAGTATATATTATTTTTTTCTAGCATTTATCAAGGCTGGATCATTATTAACTAAAAAATAAAATATGAATCCATACATTCTCTTCCTTATGTTTTTAATGATTTCTAGGATAATCTCTCCCTTTCTGCTATTTTAGTTTGGCTATTACAAAAAAAAATTCTTACACTTGGGTCACTATAATCACCCAATAATATTAATAAAAATCCATATCTTTCTATTTGCAAGTTTGTTAAGAGTTTAAATCGATCTCTTATGCATGTATATGGTGGTCAAGGTAATTTCCTTATATCTAGTTAGATTTTTAGACTATCACACCATTCATAGGTCAAAGTTGTACTAAGTCTGACTCAACAAAGGATTGGTTTTAGTGGATGTGTTCAATCAGACATTGAAATAACATCTTCAATATCAATAATATTTTTATCTCTTTATCCCTTATCTTTTTCATTTTATTTATGTTGATAAGTTAATCTAGGTTGAAAGTAATCTAGATCTACATGCTAATATTTGTTTCTTAGCTTTTTTTTTCACTGTTTAAGCATTGTTGAATATATAACTATGATAAATCTATTCAAAAATAAGTTATTTAATTATCATGTTCATCTTAAGAAGCTATGATTTCTATTTGAGGCTTGACTCTACGAGTATTGTTTAAGGAACTTCTAACCTCTTTATAAATGTCTAAGATATAGATATTACAAGAGACTCAATTTGTAAAAAGGCTGTTTATATGGAATGATTACACATCAAACTACTAAGTAAATGTCATCATACTAAGACCTAACACATTTAAAGTACTATTTTAGATAATTTGGACTTATCTATAGTTCAACTGAAAAAAATATCAATAATACACCTAAATTAGTCAAAATTTTATAATTTAAAATTCTCTCCAATATAATAAATGGGGAATAGATCCAAATTATTACCATATTCTCTATGTGTAACTTGTGCATAACCCAAAAACTATTCATTTTCAAAGATGATCTCTCATCTAATTTAGGGACGTAAGTCCAGATTATATAAAATAGTCCTTTTTAGACCTTGGATAAGCATTTTCTTCATGGGATGTTCTTACATTTTTGGAGGGGTAGAGTATTAAAAAAACCTATTGATGCCTTAAAATATATCATAGGTGGTCTAGAGTGTTCAATAAACAATGATCATTTATGAACTCATAGGTTCCATTGCATGAGTTGCATGTTGTGATAATCCTATTACATTTTGTGGAATAGAGGAAAAATAAGTATACTATTTCAAAAAATTATATTAATTGGTGGTTGGGAGCCATCATGACTTAATATTTGATCTTTGATCTTAAAGGTGATCTATGCTATTTAAAGTGAATTGTGTTCAAAATATAAGTCTTAAGCTAAGATTAATATTCATAATGAAATTGATCTAAGGTGAATTTATAATAAAGGAGTAAAAGGAAGGGTAAGGTAGAAAAGAGAGGTGTGGTTGATCTCTATTTGAAACATTATGACAAAGTTCCAATTTCATCTGAACATGCATTTAACCAATGTATGACATGAAGTATCATGACTCAAATCCTACCACACATTAGGTAAATATCTAAGGATGATATGAAAAGATACAAATGAGAACATGATTTACGTTAATGATTTCACCCCTACAAGAAAATAGCTTTAGCCTAGATATAAGAAGGACAAGGAAAGTGAAGTAAACCTAAGAACTTTCAACTAATCTAGCATTAACACAAATGGTCAACTATGCATTTAAAGATGCATATCTATAATTCATAAGAACCATTCAAATATGAGAATAAGACCAAATAAATGAGAGATAAACTATAATAAAAATTCACACAAGAAAAAATGGACAACTTTGCTAAACTCCTTGCTTTGTATTAATTTTCTCAAAAGTTACAAAATAGTTTTTGGATAAAAAACTCCCTCCATTTACAATGGGCAATACCTTTTTATATAGACCTTTCATGATTTATTCCAGCTAGTCATGCAAAATATTAAGAATAACTATCCTTTTATAATTCTTTGAGAACCTTATAGACATTCTAAAAGGCCTGACCTATGGGTAATGCGATTTACAAGTTGCACATGCCCTTACAAAAGAATATTCTCTTTTCAAAAATATACAAGCTTAATTACAAAATTAAAATTCATAATTCAACTAACTTGACTTTAGTAACCTTGTGATGATGCATCAGTTTACCTTCCCTACAATATCTTTATTCTATAATGTTGTTCACTAATAAATGAAGATCAATGATAGGTCTCATGATTATTTCCTTTTCTTGATCTTTTAGGCCCTTGAGATCCCTTTCAGCCCTTTTCAAAGTTTTTTCAATGCTCTTATCATCTCCTATATTTTATTATGATGATAAAAGTAGGCCCATGATCTTCTTGTTATTAGCCCCTATTTTCCCTTATCCTTGATTCCTCACTTCTTGTAATAATTGAATAGTTCTATGTTTGAACTCTTAATCCATTATTAAGCCTAAAGTACTTTGTGTGGTGGGATATTTGATCAAGCTATCCAATGTGTGTAACATTTTATCTTCTTATTGTTTGAGATCCTTAGAAATTTCTTCCATCTACTTAGACTAACTACTTAGGGCCTTGATCTTATCAATTAATATAGCCATAGCCATATTCAGGTCAGCTAGGTTGACTATCCTAAATTAAAGGATTTGATTATTAGTTAAGACTTTGATCAAATCCTTCACTCGGTAGATCAAAGCCTGGCATTTGTCAACTTGGCTTGTAGTCATAGTAATTTGTTTATTTATTACATCTTGCCTACTCTTGACTGACTTTAAAGAATTGAAAAAATTAGCCATGGTGTCCTCAAATTGTTTGAATCTATTTTCTTGGATTGACAAGATGGCTTGTTCTTTCAAATATTTATTCTACTAAAAAATTCCCTTGATCATTGTTTTCAATTAATTTGATTGAGCCTGAGCCATTTCAAAAATATTTTCCTAAAATATTAGGTCCTTCCCAAGATTTTGTCCTCTAATTGGAGTTAATCCAATAAAAGGTTCTACTTTTTGAAAAGTGAACTCCTCTCCACCAATCATGGATTTATTCTCAATTACTCTCTACAAAATGGTATTGGTTGGGTCAAATTTGACACCTACTAAATATTGTATCACCTTTGAAATTAGGGTCTCCATCTATGTTCCACTTGACTCTCCTAGAGAAATAATCCCCTTTTCTTCCTCTTTTTACATGACAACTACCCATGGCTTAACTTCTTCATGGACTAGGATATTGATGGCCTTCATCATAGCCCATGGGTGTTATGCACTCAGTAACTTTTTCAATTTGCCATAAATGAACCATTCAAGAATGGTTGAACCCTAAAGCAAGTTTTCTTCACTGAAGAGATTTATTTCACTCAAAGGATGACTGAAGGTCATCTTGGGATTCTTGGTTTTAATTGGTATAATAGACAACTCTACCTTTATATTCAGGGTGTCTATAGGAACTAGATCCAACACTTGCTTCCCCTTTTCTTCCTTTACTTATTCCATTTATTCATCATCTAACTCATAGGATAATGATAGAATTTTGAGGGTATCTTCAATTATCTCATTAGGGTTTAATGCTACCATGTGAACCTATTCAATTGGTGATCCTTGTTCTTCTACCTATGTTGAAAATGATGTTATTTCATCAATCCTTTTCTCTTCTAGCCTTTACTCAATTTTTGCCTCATTTATGGAATCTATCTGTAACTAGGTTGTTGTTGGTTTAGAAGGTATACCACTCAAAAAATGGTACTGCCTTGGTTCCAGTTACCATTTTCATCACTCATTTTTTTATCCCTCTACATTTTATTTTTTGGATTGATGTTTCACATTTTCAATCTAATGGTGACCTTATATAATGAAGAGGCTTTAGTGTATATGGGATCAAAAGGACTTGATTGGTGATCAAAAGGGATATTAATTCCCTTGGCCTTTAGATGCTCCTTAACTCTTCCATGAGGATCCACTACCTTATCTCATCAATTTAGAAATTAAATGAGGTCCTATGTTTGGAATTAGCCTAAATGTTATCCCATTGTGCAAAATAAATCCTTCATATGGTTATGGAAAGGGTGTGAAGTAACCCCTACCTTTTGGTTTTGTACAAACCATCTATTCCATTGCATAGTTGATAAGCCACCTCCTACTCTACTAGTCTAATGGGCACATGGATAGGTAATCTAAGTAGGAGTACATTATGTTCCTTAAATCTTGATGATTATACAATTAGGGTATAACCAGATGTCCCCCATGATCTCAATTGAATTTTTGATAAAGTGGTTGAATCTTGACATTAGATTGATAATAATGGCCTCTATTAGGGATAGATAAACATAGTCACAAATGAAGTGTATGTGATCCTTGTATTTGAATATATGTAACTTTGAATAGTATTAGGAGACTATTTGTCTACCATTAGGTGATTGTTCCCTAAGGTTGTGGATCTTAGTGGTAGCAATCAAGGCATCCAAGAGGTATGACATCATGTAAAATCAGTTTCTAGTTTTATTCTTGACTACAAAAATATGTCTAATTAAATATATGTTGGTAAATTCACCAAGAGGAGGGGTGAGTTATTTCTAAATAATAAAGTAGACTAAGGGCACCAAAATTTTGTCCTTGTATATAATGGTTGAATTTACACATAACCTATTCATCATATTCATGATCATCTTGATTTTAGGTCTGAATTAGCAAATGGGGATGTTGCCATTGAAATAAAAAAACACTTGGTTTCCATAATATAGCCACATAGAAATGATGTTCTTTAAATCATTATCCTTAGCCCAACTATTGATTTTGGTTTGGTATTATTTGGGCTTAGGCATCTTGTAATAGTTTTCAAATGCTATAGGAGAGATGTAAGTAATTTTATTAAAACTACCTTATCAATAATCATGCCCTTATCTATTTTACCATCTTTAAAAATAGGAGAGAGAATATCTATATAATACAGTACCTTGGGTTTTGCTATATCATAATGGAGACTTGTCATTTGAATGGAAACTATGTCATAGTGGAGCCTCATTATAGACATGTTATTCTCTTCTTCTCTTGTGATGGGATGTTGGTTCTCAATGGTCCAAAATAAGCTCGACCAATTATTTTCCCCTATATTTTGGGCTATGACATCAAATTGTGTGTCCTTAAAAATCCTCTCTTCTATATCAATGGTTAAATAGAGATCCACCTCCTCCGTTGAAACACCTTTCCAAGTTGCCATGGCTTGTGAAATTGTTAAATTTCTCACTAGTGGTCTATAGTTCAATTCTAGATTAAATTATCCTTGCACAAATGATAATCCAATCTCCTTCAGCTTGATTATAATGAGCATAGGGTAAAATTAGGGTTTTTTGTACTTGATATGGCTTTCCTAAAGGTTTTTATAGTGTTTTAATGGTGGAAACTATTTAAACTTATGTGAGCTTCATGACTTAAATTGTGTTTATATTTTTGTATTTATACCTTTTTTTCTAAGCCCATAAGATCTTTTAATCTAACTTGGTGATTGTGTTGTAGCAATGTGGCATCACCATGGTATCTTGATCATTAATATTTAAAATATGAATGTTTATCACCCTTAGACACATGTTGATATTTTAATGGTTCTGAGTCCTTTGAAACTTTTACCTTGCCTCACACTATCTGATCTATTTGCTTGGATCAACATTATTCATTGATATTTATTTGAGAAGTCAAATGCCATTGGTTAATTTTTATATTCTCCATGGTTTTGAAACTTGACATATCTATATTTATTTTGAGCTTTGTTGAAATGCCAATTTAAATATTAGACCATCAAATCCTCTCTACATAAATGAATGTGCTACATTGATCTTAATTTACTTAATTATGCCCCCTAATTCATAGAATATTGATCAAAATGTGTATGCTCATCTTCATACCATCAATATTTAAAAGATGCTCAAGCTTTAATTTATGTCTTGTGGTTATTCCATGTGTCATCTCCACATTCATTCTTAGGTATTTTTAATTTTCAACCTTCATCATGCACCATAAAATCTTATTTGGTTAGATCAATGCACTCTATCAAATCTCAATCTAAGGAGTGGAATGCCATTGGCTGCTCAATTGTTTTTTAATGAGATTGTGACACTTTTCACTTACTCACTTACCTTGGGGTCTTTTGAAACTTTAACTTGGCATGTACTATCAATTATAATGCATATGTGATGTTACATAACATCGATCCTTGGAATATTTTCTAACTTTAGCTTATGGTTGGAGCTTGAATTTTAAATTTTAATCTTACATTGTTGCATCTCCACCACTCAAGTAAATGTGCATTATCAATTAATGCTCTTGACTTGTTAAATTTATATGCACCACTAGACCTCTATCACCAAGCAAATGTAGACAATTGATCCTGTAGATAATAATATAATTAAGTCAGAACTTAGGTAATATATGGAACTTAGGTTAAATATTTTAGATTAAGGTTTTATTTAGGTTGATAAGCACAATAAAACTAGGATAAATTTTTTAGGCTAAGTTCTAAAACATAATAAAGGGACCATGCGGTTAGTTAGACCATACCAATAATAAAGAATTAAGAGGGGCTCAGAACATAAAGGGACCAAGCATAAGATTTTTAGACTAAGGTTTGGTCATGTTAAAAAACATGAGTAAGCCTTACAATAAAAATTACGTTGAGTTTATGGCATAAATATTTATTCCCATGTAAATTGTTCTTATGCAAATTTGAATTTAATTCAAAAGAGACCTAGGTCAAAAAATTAGACTAGGGTTTTAACATTACTTAAAATAGATTAAATTTATCTTTGAAAAACCAAAGGCTAGTAAAAAACCAATTTAAAATTAAAGCACTAAATCCTAAACATGCTCACTCCTAAATCTTAAATTTTGTTTTCTAAAGGATCCAAGACCTAGGATCTAAACACTAGATTCCAAAAAATAATAAAACATTTGGTGAACCTGACTTACTTCGAACAAATTTAAAATCCTAGGCACCCTTAAGGTTTTTCCTTCATATTTCATGCAAAAAATAATTTACAAATTTTTTATTTTTGTATTAATTTTTGTGCAATTATTCAATTCAAAACTCTTTTTAGAATTTAAATTATTGTCATAATTTTCAAAAATTCTAAAACCCTAGCTAAAAACCCTAGATTTCCAAACTAGGTCCTCAAACCCCAAGTTTCACTCACAACTTTTAGAAATTAATTTAAATTTTTTTGAAAATTGTTTAGTGTACCAAACATATTTTCAAATTTTTGAAATTAGTAGTTATTTTGTGCAAAAAAAATTAATTTCAAATTTTTGAATTTTGTATTAATTTTTGTACAATTATCTTTTTTATTAGATAAGGTAAACCTAGGTTTTATAGGGAGCTAGAACCACAAAAGTGAAATAAAGAGTTTTAACTAGGCCTTACATGGCCAAATGAACAAAAAGATAAATTCTAAATAGCAAAACTAATAACAGACATAGAAAACATGTTAATTGAGGAGACCCTCCTGGGTATCCTCCATAGAAAAATTTTCCTTTGGTGGGAATTTGGTCTTGTCTTACTATGCTTTGGATTTGGTCTAATTCTCAAGACCCTCATCTTGTTCACTAGGGAAAACCATCCTTGGGCATTTCTAACTTTCACTTGGGGGAAGGGATGCTTAGGCGGGACCCCCCTAAGGGACCCCAAGGGGGATTTGGGGACCTTAGGGTATTTAAGAACTAGGGAAATGGGAGGGGGTAGGGTAGTCTACACCAACCTATGGGTCATGGCCTCTACTACTCGATGAAACTTTTTCAAATCTTGGATCAGGTTCATCAAACCAAAACCCACTTGCTAGACTTTTATGTTAAAATTTTACAACATTACTTTGTTTTTCTCATGCTCCTCTATTACAATGGCCATACCTTTTTTTATCATAGATGGAGGGAGAGCCAAGGGTGATGGGTTTAGGTTTAAGGAATAAAAGTATTTTAAGGGAAGGTCATCTAGAGGGAATCGAGGTAATATATTATCAGGATAAAGATCAGTGGTGGGGAGGGAGCTCACAGAGGGATCCCCCTTTGGGCAATTATATTATTCAAATTAATCTTATAATTTAAATTATATCCATAATTTTTAAAAATTATAAAACCCTAGCCCAAAAACCTAGATTCCTAAACTAGTTCCTCCACCTTCAAACCATTCATCCTTGCAAATTTTATAAATTAATTTCAAAATTTTACAAATTATTTAGATAGTCACAAGTATTTTCAAAATTTCCATGTTAATAGTTATTATTGCATTTATTTTCTCAATAGTACTTCTTCATATTATTTTTGGTGAAATAAATAAAATGGCCCATAAGGCACTTCTTCCCTCTCATCCCTTAGACAAATATATTAATTTTTCACATAATTATGATAATGAGTGGATAAAATTACAAAATTGCACATTAGGTAAAAATATGGAAAATGATTTTATTTACAATGAAGATAATTAATATTGTTACAATGAGGAATATTATCATGAATATGAAACTGATAGTGAAGAAAAAGTAGAGGCATCTTTCCCTCTCAAATCTATCTCTTTTATCCCTTCTTCTAAATAAAATACTTTTGATAAATGGGAAAAATACTTCTCACCTCATTCTCCTATGCACACTACACAAAATGTACAAATTATTCATGCACTTCCTAATAACCCTCTAATAGGTGATACTTTTCTTCCATGTGAAACTTCTCTCTCTCTCTCTCTCTCTCTCTCTCTCTCTCTCTCTCTCTCTCTCTCTCTCTCTCTCTCTCTCTCTCTCTCTCTCTCTCTCTCTCTCTCTCTCTCTCTCTCTCTTTACTTCTATGTTTAAAATACAATAATATAAATGCAATATAATCAAATTACCATAACATAGTTCAAATGATGCATCTCATGCTCTCAACTCTACTTTATCCAAAGAATGTTTATATGATAACTCTCTTAATCTTACTTCTCATACTGCAAATGAAGAAAATGCATACATTCCATCCATGAAAAGCATAGATACATATGATATTTTAAATAATAATGATAACTTATTACATATTATAAATGAATTAAATTCTTCTCTTACACCTCTCCCAAGCAATGATGTAAGTGATAATGATTATGATAGTGAACATGCAAATGAATATGAGAATGAAAGTGAATATGAAAATGATACTTCAAATTCTACTATTTCAAATGAACAAAATTCAAATTTTAATAATTCATGGAATAATGATGACTATTATGCATATAGCAAAGAAGAAAATTCATCTCATGCTTCTACTTTTTCTCTCACTACTCTCAAATCTAATGCATGTCAAAATGTTGCTCCTACTTTTATTTATAATTCTATTTCAAATAATGCACATGATAATAATAATATCACATCCCCTACTAAATTAGAATGTGATTCACTAAAACACAAAGATAATAATGAATCTCTCAAGCCACCCCCTACTACATTAAAACCCAATTATCACTCTTCACCTAGAGAAAATGGTAGCTCACATCCCTCTAGTCAGTCCAAGTTACTATTACTCCCAAGGTTCAAATGAGCACACCCCATCTTTATGATCCAATCACAAAATATAACATTCCCAAGGTTAAAATTTCAAATTCAATGATTAAATGAACCACTTCAAGATACTAATGTACTATCCTAGGAGATAAACTCTTTGATGCATGTAGTTTGTGAATTACAACACAAAGTACATCTCCTTACCTTAGAAAAAAAGCTTACAAGTCTTGGATGGATGCAAATTATCTACATGGTAACCCTATTCTAAAGACATTCATAAAATCTTCATTGCCTAAGCAATTCCAGATACCATCATTACTTCACTTTAATGGAACTAGAGATCCATTTGTACACCTTTAGGCCTTTGGAAAGGCTTTGCCATGTCATGTGAGCTCATTGATTTTACTCATGTTATTCCAGTAGACATTAGTGGGGGAAGCATATAATTGTTTCTTTAATATACTCCCTATTGGTTAGTTTCACACATATGATGACTTAGAGGAGGCATTTCTTAGATATTGCATCATAAACATGGGTCCTCGTGTTACATATGAGATACTTGCCACACTACATCAAAATAATTTAGATCTAGTTAGTAAATATTTCTTAAGATTCAAGGCTCACATGTTAAGATTGATATACAAACTGGTAGATCTAGAGATTCAACATATCTTTATTAAGGGGCTTTACCAACCTCTACTTAAGGATCTACTATATTAGACAGAGTCTTCTTTCAGACACTTGTGTTATATAATTTTATCCTTAGAAAATAAATTGGGATTGATTGAGGTAGATTCAATTGATTATATCACTCTATATTTCATAAAAACATCTTCAAATACAACTCCTAACACTTAGCATCCACCATGCTATAGACAAGATAAGAGACCACAACTAAAAAAGAAACTAGTCA
>JARHVA010003203.1:32500-100000 GCA_037957365.1 Torreya grandis | reverse complement strand
CCCAACCAAATCAATCAACTTTTCAATCCATTCAATCTAATACCACCTATTTGTCTACCATGACATGAACATTTCTAATCTATACTATGCCCACACACAAGCTTGGGTCCTAACTAATCAATAACAATTTTCAATCCTAATAATTTAAATCTCACCAGTCAAATAAAAGACTTTTGATCTATTTGCTACATGTCAACCTAGTTTTTATTCATTCACCACTAGTCATCACTTTTGGCTCCAACCTCCTCTATCATAGATATCATCCCTCTACCCAAAAGGGGGAATAATTCCTACTATCTCTATGAATTACCTAGTATCCCTATTTATTCCTATAGGTAAATACACCTTGTTTCTCACACCTCCAATAGTCAAATTATCATATTCAGCTCATAGTAGTCAAAACATACAATGATTCAGACTACATGGGTCACTCAATATGGTTTTTACACCTCAAAAACCCATATTATTAGCATTACTCAATATAGTTTGGTCAAGATTATACATTGGTTAAGACTATATGGGTCACTTAGCATCACTCAGCTCATCATAGTCAAGATTATATAGTGGTTTAGACTATATGGGTCACTCAGTATCCCTTGGACATCTAGAGGGATATACCATCATTTTACAAATACATAGACTATTCAGATACTGAGGTTCAAATTATATGGACTCATAGTGAATTTAATATAGACTCAGACTCAGATACCATATTTGGGGGCATGTACATTACTACATGTCTCATACATACATCTTCATATAATATGACATAGTTATATGATGAAATACTAGATTATAGGCATCGTGTAGAGCATAGTATTTTTATATCCAATTTTGGACATGGGACATGGCATGATAGATCATAACATATGTGGTTATATATATTTCTAGATTATCTAGATGCATCACTGACATACCAGATTTGGAGTCATGACACAAAGGATCATGTTCTTCAGCATCCAAGATTATATAGATTAGAATGGTAAGACATGCCACTTCTTTCTTATACATTTACCAGAGTTTCTAGATTACACCCAAACATACCTAGGTTATCACCAAGATAGACTATATGATCATTTGTAGTGGTTGGTCTATACCATTACTCAGACCCAAGAATTTGTGTAAGATAGAGGGTAGGCATTGGTTTTGAACCTCTGAGCACTTCTCATTTTAGTTCATATTATTTAGAGTCGGGGCATAATAATTCTTGTTCTTCATAGCATACATATTTTATACACACATTCTAGATTATAGGAGTTTGTGAATGATAGAGGGAAGACATTGGTTTTGGACCTCTAAGCATGTCTCATTTCTAGTTCATATTATTCAGAGTGGGGGAATGATATATCATGCTCGTCATATCATATAGATTATAAACACACATTTTAGATTATAGGAGTTTATGTAGGATAAAGGGAAGACATTGGTTTTATACCTCTGATCACTTCTCATTTCTATTTCATATTATTTAGAGTGGGGTAATGATAGATATTGCTCTTCACAACATACAAATTCTATACACACATTTCAAATTACATGAGTTTATGTGGGATAGAGGGAAAACATTAGTTTTGGGCCTCTGAGCATTTCTCATTCAGATTCAATATAAGGGGCATGTATTTTAGGGATTCCTTATTTCTCCAAGCACTATTTAATTCCCTATCGACTTCTTTGGCTAATAAGTTGGACCTCTTTTCAGCACACTTATCTCCACATAGGTAAGTTCAAGTACACATCTTCTTTCTTTCTTTTACTTTAGTGTTTCATTTCATTACATCACTAGATTAAAAGGAGGGAAAATGTATACACCTTAAAATGGTAAAGAAACCACACATATCATGTCTTTTTATAGTCCTTTCATAAAATACTCCAACTGGAGAATATGAGTCTTATTGACATCTAGCCATGTATTTTTGTCTAATTTGCCTTGGTATTATTTCATACCCTAGACACCTTTTTGACCATTCCCAATCATTCATAACATTTTAGACCTAACCTTTACTAACCTAGGTTAATTTTTCCATGCTTATTCTATCCTCCAAGTCCTATATCCTTTGAACAATAGTGCCCAAATAGGACTACAACATTGAAACCTAGGGTGTCCAATTTTTGATGCTATTATCCAAGTGTAAATTTGATTCCAATGGTCAATTTATTTTTCAAGATGAGTCTTACCCCTTTTTTTAGTTTTTTTCTAAGTTTTCCAATGTTGGCCAAATGCAAATAAAGCTCCCAAATTCAAAAAAAAAGATTCTCTTATATAAAGGACTTCACAAACCATTTTATATCTAACACTTACTACTTTGGCACATTAGACATAATAAAAATCAATCGATAGTATATCTCTGCTTGTCTACATCACACATATACATGCATGCTTAATCAATGAAGGGCCTAGGTGAAAGTCATTCTTGCATCTATCATGTGCATTGATTATGCATATTCCCTAAGGGAGAACTACATTTGATCTGTGTCCCTAGTTTGAGGGTTAATATAGATAGTGGTCAAAATAATAAGGGTTCTAGATCATGTGATCATTCTTCCCCTAACCCAATTTTACTCCCTTTTGATTTTGATGTATTTTTTATTTGCATGTGTGTATATGGATATAGGTACTAAAGACTAAAATGAACCTACAATGAGCTCCATTAACTTCTAACCCTTAAAATTTGGTATACAATCTCATATTGACTAGGTGAATAAAACTTAAAAATATTAGATCCTTAGGACAATAGTGAGAAGAATTAATATACTACTAGACACCAGGGTGTCCTATTTTTGATGCTCATATCCAATCAAAAAATAGAAGCTAGATTTGGATTCTTAATAGTGTCTCAATCTTGCTCTTCTATTTCTAGCCTTAGAGTCCTCCATTTCAATATGAATCTAGATAAGTTAATTTCTATTTCTCTTGTATAATTATTAGTTAAAATCTATATTTTTATTATCAAAGTAGATTTTTCCTATCATTCTAGACCCTTATTATTTAGGATCTAAACATTAGATTCCCAAAACTAATAAAACACACATACAAAATTAAGATCAAATTCCTTAACATATCCATGTTGTGTATGTGCTTTAATTCCACTTAATGATTACCATAGGACTTAGAGAACATCTTCTAAACTCATGACCTTGACCATTAACATTAACTTACAACATATTTAGGTTTTCATTAAGAATCATGCTTTAGCTTAGAGAAGGCTTGAGCATTGCTCTACTAACAGCCAAGCATCCATATCCCTGATAGACATACATTTAGCTCCAATCAAGGCCTTGTTCCACTATCAACCAAGCATCCATTACCTTAGTGGAGATTAATAGAATCACCTTTGATTAGAAAGTTTTTTTGAACTTTGTAATAAGGTTCTTATTTTATATTTTTAGATATTTTGACTTTCTAGCAAAGGTTGGGGACTAGATTATCCAGGTTTTAGGATTTAGTCACATGTTTCAATCATCCTTGGATTTAAACTTTGTTCTAAGCAATTAATGTTTTTTAAGTGCAAGCATGATTATATCCTAATAATCCAATCTTTCACCCTATATGTTTAATATTTCTTAGAACCAAGATTAGATCATAAAAAGGATTAAAAATATCAAGGAATAATTAAACCACTCATTAAGCTTTACTATTTTCTCTAGACTATAAATTTAATCTCACATTTCAACAATCTATGGTCAACCCATGCTGAGGAGACATACCTACATTCCTAAACTATAAGGTTTCTTGAGTAATTGGGTGAATTTTGAGCATCCAAATCTATTTTGAGTTGAGGCTATCTTGAAGAAGACTTATTTAAAGAAAGGAGCAAAGAAGATAAAAATAAACACACTAAACACAAAGCAAACAAAAAGAAAGCCAATGAAACAAGCAAATAAATATATACACACACTATATACAAACAAGGGATAGGAAGGGAAAAATAAGAAGGAAAATAATATAGACTACCTACATTAACTATAATTAGCCTTATAGTTCATTCCATGAAGACTTGAAGTGGGATAGTAGAGAAGTAGTGCTTGAGGTATTTCCCATTGGTTGGCAATGCAAACTCAACTCCTTTCAAGTCTTTTAGGTTGAAGGTGTTATCCCACAGAATCTTAGTAATTTGATATATGCAAATATACAAAGGTGTGATTTTCTCATGTTTTCCTTGTCTAAATAACTTTATCTTTGAATTCTTATCAAACAACTTCTTAACTTTGGTCTAATGTCTACTAAAATTGGCAAAAGTTTCCTCTCTTGCATCTTCTATTTGTATGATGTCTAGCAACCTTGAACATGCAAAATATTGATCCTCCTCCATGTATTATTTCATGAAATTTTATGTTAGTAGCTTGAGGGTAATAGGAAATATATGTTCTTGACCATATACTAGAAATAATGGTGACACCTTGAGAGATTTCTTTAATTTAATTCTATCTACCCAAAGGTTATACTTAAACATCCTGTGCCATGTTCTTAGTTTATCAATTGCACACTTCTTTATGGCCTTCATCAAGTTATTATTTATTGATTCTGACACTCTATTAACTTGAGGGTAATGATTTGATGAGAACTTGAGAACAATATTATTTTCATAGTCTCATTCAATCATCTCAATGGAAACAAAGGTAGATCCATTATTATAGACTAGAGATACTGGTGTGCCAAACCTTGTGTATATGTTTTCTTATACAAATTCAATCACTTCTTCACTTATATACTATTTGGTTACCATTACTTTAGTCCATATTGTGTAGTAGTTAGTAGTAGTTAGGACATACTTATGAATATTAGATGAATTGGGGTTGATGACCCCCACAAAGTCTAGTCCTCATTAGGCAAAGTGTTTATCAATCATTACTAGTTTTAATGGCATGGCTGCCTTTGGATATTTTATGTTGAAGACTTGACATGCATGACATCCTCTCACATGTTTGTGACCATCCTTAAATATAGTAGACTAGTAGTAAACAACTCTAAGAATAGTATAGGTTGTAGTCCTTCCAGATGGATGTCCACTTCCAGGTTTCTCATGAAAGGTGCTTAAGATCTCAAATACTTTTTCCTTGGACACACACCTTAGGTAAATGCCATAAAATTTATTCATATATATCACTCCATATTTGATCAAGAAGGGAGATGACTTGAGCCTTAAATATCTCTTTTTCTCTCTACTTAATCCTATAGGACAATAGCCATTGATTAAAAAATAAACAATGGGATCATACCAATCATTGGGTTAAAAACTTTGTTAGTTTACCTACATAACACTCAATTTGGGATTAGTATTATCAGTTAACCAAGTTAAACCTTAGCATCTTACCAACATGGTAGTATTAATTCCTATATCATATTATTTAAGGATAGACATCCACTTACCTCTCCTTTCTCCAAGTTCATATTGACTCAACATTAGCTTAGTGGCAAGGTCTAGCAAGATTACATGTACCTTATTTCTAAGGATATAGTGCCTAATTTTCTTCATTTCCTTAACTAGGTAAAATGATTATTTATTAATCAAGGAATAGTTCAAAACAACATTTTTGAGGTTAGTAATCACGAAAGCAATGGGGTGATCAAACTTATCTATCTTCTGAGTTAAGATAGTAGTAATTATATGATCAAAGGCAAAGGAATAAATATATAAATATTTAGTGAAATATGGAATTATTAATACATGAGATTATCCAATTACTTCTTTGATATCTTTGAAATATTTCTTGGTCTCCTCATTCCATGTGATCTTGACATCTTTCTTCAACATGTCATTCAATGGCTTCATAATTTCTTCAAAACCAAAAATGGACTTTCTCACAAAGTTGATTTCACCAAAGAAAGACTTTAGTTCATTCCTACTATTAGGGGGATATATCTTTGATATTGAATTTACTCTATCTAGGTCTATAGAGAGCCCCTCCTTAATTATAATATGTCCTAAAAATTTTCCTTTAGTAACACATAAAAATTTCTTCTTGAGATTGAGGGAGATTCCATACCTTCTGCATCTCTCAAATACTTGTTATAAGTCCATAATGTGGTCATCCCTATTCTTAAAAAAATAGTTAGATCATCCATGTATATAATAATTCACTTACCTATGGAGCATTGGAATGTATGATCTATTACTCTTTGAAATTTTGTACCTACATTGATTAACCTGATGGGCATTCTTATATAGGCAAAAGTGCTTGACTTAGTAATAAAGGTAGACACCTAAAACTTGCCACCGATAACCTCCAACCAGGCTTTTGACCAATTTCTACCAAACTACACAATTTGGATTAAAACACTAAAACACATTAAAAGAGTTGAAATTGATATATTCAAGTGCTAATTTTGGCTAGAGTATCATTAAATGGGGTAATGTAATTTATGGGCCAACTAACTTTGATCAAATTATTTTGAGTCAAAATGCCAATTTTCAACCTAGGTACCTAGGATTAATATTTTCTATCAAATATATTACACAATACATGCACTTTTGTTATTTGGTATTGGCATCATCCTAAATTGGATAATGGATCCAATTAATTTTACATCACATTCCAATTCTATTCCAATCAAAATTTGGACCAATAATAAGGCATTCCGATCAATTTGAGTAATTTGTGCACAAAGTGCTTAATCATGCTTAAGTGCTAATTAAACCAAATTAGATATTATTTAATAATTTGATGGAAACTTGTTGAATACTTCTTTTTAGAAATGAATATTGAATATCTGCATCATTAGGTGACTTCATTTCCTGGGAAGACATCCTTACGCCATAAATGCCACAAATATCAGGATTCATGCTTCCCATGCCTCATTATGACCCTCCATGCATCATCAATGCCCTCTATGCCTCTTAATTTCTCCTCGATAATAAATATTGATGAGCCCATTTATGAATTTTAATTGCAAAATTGGATTAATCCTTAGCCACACATCTCAATCTTGAGTTGGATGGTTTCAGTTGATTCTACCCATTTAAAAAATCTATAAATAGGAGGCCTTGCCACATGAATTTTAAGCTATATTGGTGCAAAGTTATTATTCTCAAATATATTCAAGAAGCTTAACTTGTACAAAGTTACCATGACAAATTGATTCCAAAAATCTCTCACATGCCAAAGTTATGATGCCAAAATTTTGAAGCCAAATCCAAGCAAGGTGTCAAGGAGAGACGGAGGTAGACAAGCTTCTATCGATGCAAAATTCATGAGCACAAACCAAGCAAGCCACTGCAACAAAGCAATTGGATCATCCAAAGAAGGTGAATGATTCTTGTTTTTCTTTACTAATTAGTTGTGATTTTCATTTGTTTTTGTTATTAAGCTCACCCTAGTAACTAGGCATGAAGGTGTTAGATTAGTATGATTTTGATTTTATTTGTCCACTAACACAATACTAATCTCCCCTTCATCATCAAATTCATAGTTCACAATAAATGCAGTCTTCATCCTGTCTTCCTTGTTCATTAGCACCTAATTATACCCAAAAAATACATCATGAAAAGACACCATAGTAGAATAAAAAATTATCTAGATTACTTATTCAAGAGAATTTATGGGATACTTATCCTTTTTATATGATTTATTCAAAATTTTAAAGTCAATGTACAATCTAATTTCACTATTTTTCTTTCTGATTGGTACTAAGTTAGCTACCCAAGTAGAATGTCTAATGGAAAACACTATCTTAAAATCTAGTAACTTCTTGACTTCTTTATATATCATTAGTTCTAGGACAAGGTTGATTAACCTTTGTTTTTTTTTCTAAAAGGTTTACAGGATTCTTTCAATGGCATAGTGTGGGTAATGACTATGGGATCAAAGATCTTCAAGTCATTATAGGACCATGTTATCACATTTTTATACTTGGTCATTAAATATTTGGCTCTCTTGGTTTCAATACTTTATCAATCTATAACAATGTTCACCAGCTAAGGTTGACCTTGGGAACCTAGGTCAATTGCATTTTAGTCCTTCCTATCTACTTTAGGAATCTTAACAATCTTAGCTAGTCTATCTAAATCAAACCTCTCTAAGGATATCATGAGATGCTCCTTCATAAACAAATTAGAATATAATTATAAATACATAAAATAAACTATGAAAACTATAAATTTATTAATTCATATAAATATACATGAATTAAAATAGTTGAATTACATAATCATTGGCCTCTTTGAGGGTGAAACCTATTTGAGCAAACTCAATTCAATATAATTTGTGGATGCCTTCATAATAGACTAAGCTCCTATTTAATGTAATCTACTACTCCTCATGAATGTGGGATTGATAACTACTATTACACTATTACATTATACTATTATAATGTGCTTGAGAGATGACTTATAAAGCATATGCATCCATGGCCTTTTACTAAATAACAAACTACAAACAGATGGTTAAAATGAATGGTCCTAACATGCCCTTCCACTTAAAATCTTTGACCTCAAATATTAAAGTGAGTAAACTATTTTTTAATGGAAAGAAGAGGTTTTCAAGTCACATCCTCTGGTTACATCCCTTGCCACTAGATAAGAAATTTAGAAATGACCCAATTGTAGAGGGAGTGAGAGCAATTGTTGAAGATAGACTCAAGTTTAAAAATGAGAGACCCTTCTACATCAAGTTTAGGAAACACTATCTGAGTGTGGACATTGTTTCCAAGTACTTTATTTAAGAAAGAGACATGAAAAACAAGGTGTACACATGATGAAGGTGGTAGTTCCATCTTATAAGTGACAGGTCTAATTTTCTAGAGAATTTTATAAGGCCCATAAATTTTTGGAGCTAATTTATGATGGCCTTTGAGCTTCAAATAGTATTGATTGTAAGATTGTAGATGGATGAAAACCATCTCTCTAATTTGAAAGGATCACTCAGAGTGATGTTGGTCTACCTATTACTTCATGTGATTTTGTGCCATGTGAAGATTATTCTTTAGGAGACAAAGGTATTGTCATGTGTATGGAGGGTAGAATCAATAGCTTAGATGGTGAAGCTTCATGGTAAATATGAAATAAGAGAAGGTGGGTTTTGACCTTAAACAACCCCATATGGAGTGAGTTTAGTAACTATGTGGTAGGAGGTATTGTATCATAATTCTACAAGAGGTAACCATTTTATCCACTTATATTGTTTCTCAATGATAAAATAATGAAGATAGGTTTCCAAACACTTATTGATAATCTTGGTATGGTCATTAGTTTGTGGATGATATCTTGAGCTCATTTTCAATTATGTACCTGAACATTTGAAGATTTCTTGCCAAAAATAAGTCATCTCTCAAGCTCATTATAATAGTGTTATAATAGTAGAATGTAATAAATATCATTGGAAAATATCATATTTTGTAATAAATGTTTTGATATCTAGCTTAATTCTAGCCCAAAATAAATTATTACAAACCCAATCATATGTTGGAAATTGAGCATATTTGGAAAATATCAGATTATGTAATAAATGTGATCATATCTGTAATAAAGCTGGAAAATGAGCATATTTGTAAAGGTGATCAACTACAACAAGAATCTCTGATTTGCCTCTAAATTTTGGGAGACCATCAAAAAAATCTAAGGACATGTCTATCCAAATATGTGTTAGAATTTTAAGTGGTTGGAGTAAACCAGGTGGAGTGACTATCTCAACTTTATTACATTGGAAAATATCATATTTTGTAATAAATGTTTTGATATCTAGCTTAATTCTAGCCCAAAAGAAATTATTACAAACCTGATCATATGTTTTTAGAAACCTTGAGTGTCTAGTTAAAGGGGATACATGTAGATATTTTAAAATGGCATGTTTGAACTTGGATCTATCTATCAACAAAATTCAACCTTTTTATCATAATGTTTGGCCATCCCAATTATAGTGAGGTTTGATAGGTGAATCAACAAATAGTTGAAGAATGAGCTAGTGGGTTGGGATGCCATTATGCCATTATTTTTTAATATCATGGAACCAAGTGGAAATGGGAATAAATATGGCACATAGGTGCATTGGGTCTTTAAACTGGTGAAAGAGACCATCAACCACCGCATTTTCCTTACCTTTTTTTTATAATTGATTTCATAGTCATATCTAGTGAGTTTAGATACCCAGTTTTTTTAATCTAGGGAAGATACCCATTGTTCTAAAAATTATTTGAGAATTTGATGGTTTATTTTAATATAAAAATTTCAACCAATCAAGTATGGATGCCATTTGTGAACTGCATGGAGAATAACCATCATCTCCTTATCATATATGGAGCATGCCAAATCATGCCCAATGAGTGCCTTGTTAGTGAAGGTAATGGGATGATCTTGACGAATGAGTACCACACCAAGATCCATGCCATATACATCACACTCAATAAAATGGATATGAGAAATTAGGCATGGCCAAGATAGGGGTGGTGCACATTGCTTATTTGAGGCTATTGAATGTTATAACAAATGTAGGTGACCATACAAAGGAGTTTTTCTTGATAATAGACATTAGTGGTGCTATAAATTTTCCATAATCCTTGAAAAATTTCCTATAGTATCCTATGAGACCAACAAATCCCCATAGAATTTTGATTGTGGAAGGTGTCATCAAGTTGTCATAGCTTCAATTTTGGTGGGGTCAACACAAACACCATCATAATAAATAATATGTCCTAAGTACTCAACTTATGATTTCCCAAAAGAAAATTTGGAATGTTTAACACATAAGTGGTTCACACCTATAATTACCAAAGCTAAATCTAAGTGGTGGAGATGATCCTTCCATGTGTGGCTATAGATAAATATGTCATCAAAGAAGACCAAGATAAACTTCTATAATAATGGTCAAAATACTTGGTTCATTAAGCTTTATAATGTGGAGGGGGCATTGGTAAGCCCAAATTACATTACAAAGAACTCATAATGACCATCATGTGTGTGAAATGTTTTTTTTGGAATGTCCACATAATGAACATGAATTTGATGATAGCTAGAGTGGAGGTCCAATTTGGAGAAAAATCATTCACCATGTAGTTCATCAACAATCTCATTAATGACTAGAATAGGGAATTTGTCTTTGATTTTTATCTTTTTCAAGTCCTAATAATCAATGAAAAGTCACTAAGAACCATCTTTCTTATGAATGAGTAAGATTGGTAAATAATAGGGACTAGTGATGGGTCAAATGATGCTTGCTTAGATAATTTCATGAATAATATTTTCAATCTCAACCTTGTGATGAAATGGGTAGTGATAGGGCTGAATGTTGAGGGGGTAATACTAGGGAGAAGTTGAATATGATGGTCTTTAAGGTAGTGAGGTGGTTATCTTATTGGTTTCATAAAGACAACTACATGATTGACCAAAATGTCTTGTAAATCTAAAGGTTGGCTGGAATCTAATGGAGGAGTAGTGTTCAAAGAAAACAAGTGGAAAATGATGTCATGAAACCCACATTTAAGAATTTTATCCATGCAGGAGAGATGATAAAACTAGTATAGCTAAGAAGAAGGCCTTGTAGAGTGTATTGATGACCATTCTCAGTGAAATACATCCATAGTTTATAAAAATCCAAAAGAATTGGACTAAGAGTATGTAACCATTGGGAAACCAATATAAAATCACATCTACTTAAGAATAAAGAAAACATATCAGCCTTGAGGTTATAGTCACCCACATAAATGTCAACATTATGGCACTTGCCTTTACAAGGTAAGGTTCCACCATTGGAAATAATTGCTTCAAAGTTAGAACAAGGGTGGATAAATTAATATACTTATTTAACCAACCAAGGGTCAATGAAGTTGTGAGTTCTTTCAAAATTGATGAGAATGGTGAGTGGTTGTTTATTAAAAAAACCTCAGACATGCATTATTTGGGGAGTCGTGACTCCTACCAAAGCATACATGGAGGTCTTAGGAGAAGAATTTGAGTTCTCAAAATCATCAGATACCTATGTAATCTCCTTAATGGCATCCTCATAATCTTTTATATTTGGTGGAGAATCAACATCTAGTAGATACAATTTTTTCTCTATGCATTTGTGCCAAAGAACCCATTTATCATCACAATACAAAGACTTTTTCATGACATGCATGCATTTGATCTCTTATGAGACATTTGATGGGGGTTATATTTGTGTTGGGATATTGGATGGAGGGTTCCTAATTAGAAGTGTGATGTTGGGAGGTGATTTTTTCTTCAGCAAGCTTGGCGAGACCTAAGGCTGACATTATGGTCTAAGGTTAGAACCTTTGGAGAGGATTGGCTCTTTGAGGCCACTAATAAAACAAATCTTGAAGAATTCATTTGATAACCCTTCAGTATGATTGGCCATCTTCTCAAATTCAAATTGATAATCATCAATGGTGCTTATTTGAGGAAGTTTTGTGAGGGCTCCTATAAAATCCTTGAATGTTGAGGGACCAAAGCTATCCAAAAGTAGGGATGCAAAAGTTGTCCAATCAAGTTCAATATTGGATTTGAGACACTAATGGTACCATTGGAGTGCCTCTATCTCCAAGTGGAAGGAAGCAATAGGGACTTTGTTGATGTGATAAGTATTATAAAGGTTGAAGTATTTCTTGGCATGATAAATCCAACCTATCAAGTCTATACTATTGAACTTGGGAAAGTCTAGTTTGGGCCCACATGATGGGTGGATGAAAAAGTTTTATTAGAAGAAGACTCCTATAATTTTTTGAGCAAAAGGGAATGGGTGTCATTCACTCCATACACCATATTAGCTAAGTCAGTGACTCGAGCCGTCAAAGCTACAATTTCTTCTTCCATGATCTTGGTGCCTATACGTGTGACTACCATAACCTATGATTTTTTTCAATGGGTGGGAAAACAAAAGTTAAAACATGTTCAATAAGGGAGTTTTGTTATTTGGATAAAATCAGGAGAGGTAAAAGTACTTCTACTAATTTTTTTGCAAAGTAGGAGTATGATTGACAAAGATGACAATTTCTTAAGGAAAAATTGAAAAACTAAAAAATTTAACAAAGAGGAATGAAGAAGAAAAGGTAGATGAACACTACATAAAATTTTTGATGGAAATGGACAAAAAATAAGGAGGTTATGAGAAAACCTAAAAAAAGGGAAAAATGAGATTTACAAGAATTCAAGGTAGAATCAAGATATGGGCTCTGAAGGAAAAAAATGTGGAGAATTGAATTTTAGGTGTCTTCATAAATTTTGAGAAGCAACGGGGTTATAGAAATGGAGATATTACAAAAAATGAAAATTTCCAACACTAGTTTCTAGTTTTCTACTGCTCTACTCAGGTTTTTGATTTCTTCTATGTTGATAGTTTTTTGATTTTAGGGATGATATGTTGAAAAAATATGGGCTTGGTATGCTCAAAAAATTAAACATAAGCACTTGTGGGGTTGTTTCTCTACATGTTCATCATCTGTAGTGTAGCCTTTCTAAATATTTTTGTAAATCTTCTATACCTAGCACTTCAACTTGAACAATAAATATTTGAGCAGGCCTTGGCATACAAGTTCATCCAATTGAAGATTCCCAATTTTATAGAGGGCAACTTGTAGAGCATAATAAAATCCAGACTACTCACTCCTTATCAATCACTTCTACACTCATTCCATGCTTTGATTAGCATTGATAATATTTCTTGGTTATTTCTTTAGGTTTAACTACAAGCTTCCACACTTTAACCTTATAGAAAAGGGAAAGTTGAATAAGATTCGATCAATAAATTATAACTATCTCAACCAGGCATTCTCTTTCCAAGCCTCTACATCACACATTAGTTTTTTACTCTATTTGGTATAAATGGACCCCAAGTTTGAGTGACTACCTAAGGGTTTTTATAAATATCTTTAGCCACCAATGCCATCTAAGTGAGTATCACTCTCCAAAAAATTTCTCACCATAGATTTACCTCTTAGTGATAGATTTTGGTTTTCCTCACGAGTGGGAACTAGTCAATTAGGAAGGGGTCATTGCCTATTTCACTGGTAGGTCTTCTTAATGGGCTAACTACTTTTGGGTTCCTTTGGTACTCCTCACAATGAGTTTTAGGGTTTTCACCCAAGAACTTTCCACAGTTACGTAGATAGGTTTTACCTTGATCCAAATTAGATGATAAAATTTGAAGCAAATCAAAATCAAAATGTGGTAGAGTATAAATTCATGATATTTTATGATGACTTGTTGCCAAAATAAAACTACAAATCTAGATTATCACCTGGAAGGGTTGGGAATGGATCTATTACCACTTTTTGATCACAGGGTCCAATTATGGTAAGGTGAGAGCATATGGTGGGTAGAAAAAAAAATCCTTGGAAAGTGATCTAATACTAGATGAGATGATCCTTCTTGAAAAAATTAAAAGATAATTATAAATACACAAAATAAACTATGAAAACAAAAAATATATTAATTTAAATAAATATAAATGAATTATAATAGCTAAATTACAAAATCACTAGTCTCTTCGAGCGGACAACCTCCTTTGATAAATCTCAATTCAATACAATGTATGGATGCATTCATACTAGACTAAGCTCCTATTTAATGTAATCTATCACTAAATAACTAATACTCCTCATGAATATGGGATTGATAACTACTATTAGACTATTACATTCTACTATTATAATGAGCTTAAGGGATGGCTTACAAAGCATATGCATCCATAGCCTTTTATTAAATAACAAACTATAAATAGATGGTTAGGATGAAGGGTCATAACATAACATTCCTTTGGAGATCTTATTTTCACTTATCTAAATGACCTTGTCATCAAGGTTACCTTCAAATTTATCATCATTAAGGGTATTTTCATTGACCTCATCAATGATGTGAGCCTCAAATTCCCTTGAGCTAGTCATGATGTCTATAATATGTTGATCATCACTAAAT
This sequence comes from Torreya grandis, assembly GCA_037957365.1. Lineage (NCBI taxonomy): Eukaryota > Viridiplantae > Streptophyta > Pinopsida > Cupressales > Taxaceae > Torreya > Torreya grandis. The sequence continues at coordinate 85,157 of JARHVA010003203.1, read as the reverse complement.
AATTGTAAGTAGTTGACATTATATGGTATTGAGGGACATGGGACTAATTCAATGGTAAGGATTTTTAACTTAGAACTTTCACTAGGCATAAGGTTGGTTACAACTGAAGTAAGTTCATCAAAAGCCTTGTTTCCTTCCCTAAGAATCAACATAATGTTGAAAGCATCAAAACATTCAATTAAGTCCCATACTTTGAATTTATATTTCTTAAGATAGGAAAACTTGCATTGATATTTAATTTTGATGTAATTAACTACTAATTCTGAATCACCAAAAACTAATAGTTTCTTGACCTTATGTTTGATTACAAATTGTAATCCAAGAATAGGTTTTTCATACTCAGCTAAATTATTGGTGCATGAGAACTGAAGTTTGTAAGAGGCATTGTATTCTTTCCCAATGGGATTGATCAATACTACTCCTAATCCAAAACCTAATTTACATCTATCACCATCAAGATATGGCTTCATAGTCTAGGCATGGCATGAGAAGTTTTGGAGTTACATACCTTGGTGGTGTTAAGAGTGTAAACACTTAGATCTAAGTTAACCATATTGACCTTCTCATTGGTTGCATTGTATTCTATGATCATATATTTCACCTTGGGCTCTCTTTCTTTCCTAATTTGGTTTGGAACTCCCTTCTAAGGAAAGCACATATGTGAACAGTCAGTTGACATGTAATGATTCAGAGATTTGGTCTAGTCTCTACTTAGGAACATTATATATGCATCAAGAATATCCACCACCTAGATGTCAATGAAATTTTATATCCTTGGTTCAAAATAAATCTACATGTGAAAATTTAATACTTCACCAATCACTTTGACTCTTGATTTATCTAATTGAGTTACAACTCTATCAGATTTAATGGGAGTCAAACTAAGTTATTTAAAAATACCTTTAGGCATAATATTTGTAGATGCACCAGAGTATAAAAACAATTATGCAAATTATTACCAAAGATCCTAACTATAATTAGAAAATGTGGAACATCTACCTTACTATTTTGTATTGTAACATTAGCATGTGAAATTTTTTGGGGTTTTCTAGGCTTCTTAGATAAAGATTATAACAAAAAATTCCTTTGTTCTATAATCTAAGTCAACTCATGCAAAGTAATGTTAGCTTTTATCCTTTTCATGTCCTCCACTATATTATATTTAGTCCTCTTGGAAGAATTAGATGTATCAACATTGGGTTTAGAGGTACTTCCCTTAGGAGGATCTGGATTGTTGTCTAATGTAGTATCAAGAGGAGTGTCAAAATTGTTTGGTGGAGTTGAGGTAGTGAAATTTTGTTCATGTTCCCTATTCCTCAAAGGATAGGTATTTAAATATTACTAGAAAGCATGGATCTCTTCAAGAATATCTTCAAGCTCATTCTATTCTTGGAATATGAACTCAAATGTTTCCAACATGAGATTTAAATCAACATATTTACATAACCTTGAAGAACTTGAGGAACTTACACCATTATATTTATTAGGGATAACTTCAAAAGTATCTAACTCTTATTGAAAAGCTTCAAAAGCATTGTAAAATTGTAGACAATCTAATTCACCATGTTTTGAAGTATAATGCACTATACAATAATTAGGCAAAGCTACATCACCAAGATTTATACCAAGTACATTATTATTAGTAGATGAATTATTATTGTGGTTATTGTTGTTATTATGTTGAAACCTATTTAAAGGATTATTAATATTTAGAAAGAGAAGTTCCTATTAGATATTTTCCCAATATTACCAACTTGATTTTTTAACTGAAGGTAATCATTTCTTAGATTTTGAACTATATTTAATATATAGTCATTATGATTCTTGGGTGCCTCAAAATTATGAACTTGAGGATTACTATTGGCTATAGATATCAAAGCTCTCTGGTCTTGTGGACTAGATCTACTTGTAGAGTTGAAGAATCCTAGGTTTTGGTCAGGATGTGCATGGTTCAAAGGTAATTAGTTCAAAACTAGAAGCTAATTTAAGGCAGACATATTTTGATTGGCATTGGGAGTGACATTCAGAATAGGCAAATTTGGATTAATGTTGGGAATACTATATGCCATTTGGCCTTGGGTTTACATTTGATCATTAATGATCATAAATTTAGCATAAACTAGGGCTAGTGTATTAATTAATTGAGAAGATCTTTTAAGAAACATAGAAGTCATGGGATCCAAGGCATCCCTAAAAAACTCTAAGGCTAAATCTTCATTAGGTCTATAAGGAGATATGGTTCTACTAAACATCTTCGAGAACCTAGTATTAAAGGCTCTTATGGGATCATATGAGTCTCTTTTAACTATGGTAAACTACTGATATAGAATAAATGGACTAAATATTTTACCAAATTGATCAATAAATATTATTTTAAAATCATTATAGCTAGCTATGTAATTATCTAAAAGGTTAAGAAACCATTGATATGCAACATCTTTGAAAGTAAATGGAAATAATCTACATGATACATCTTCATGAACTACATTCAAAAGTCTTAGATCATATTTGAAAATTTTAATGTGTTCGTCATTAGTTACAATGCCATTAGGACTAAAAGTAGTGAAATACTTTTTAGGATAATGAATAAGGTCATGTACCACACCTAACACATTGATTGAAGAACCACCTAGACAAGCCATACCTTGATAGGGATTGAACACAAGAGCACTTTGAATTGATGAATTTGGTTGAGACTTTGAAAGTCTATGTATACCTTAGTCTCACCTAGATCTTCTATGAACCTCTAATGAAAGAATGGGAACCATTATCTATAAACATGACTTAGTCCTTATCCTTGGAAATTCCAACTTGAAAGATTTGAACCTTGTTTGAAATATGATGTGTAAATCTTATCTTTACAAATAAAAATGATCAAATTTGCACATTAAACAAATTTTTCATAAATTTGTATAAATAAAAATAAAGGACATCAATATTTAATTAAATTAACTTAAATATATGTCTAAATACATAAATATGAATGATTTTTACATGATTAATCTCAAATAAACTCAAATTTTCAAAGGATCTATCAATCTTTGAGAAAAATAGCTATTACTAACCTCAAACTTCTTGGATTTATAAATCTCAAGCTATGTTTACCATAACTACTCATGGATATTCAAAGAACACCTATCTTTATCTAAATAATCACAAAGACTAGTCTAAAACCATTAAGATCAATGATATTTACAAAAATATGATTAAAAAAACATAAACATGCAAATAATACATCAATATTTGAACATAACTCACCAAAATTAGCAAAGATGTTGCAAATTTAAAAACATCTAACTAAGCTCTCCTTCTAGTGTTAGCAGAAAGTGTATCATTGTTGATGCTTGAAAATGTATCATAGGTGGTCTATATTGTTTAATAAGTACTTCTCATTTCTAAAATCAGATGGTCGATTGCATGAGTTTCATGTTGTGATAATCCTATTATCTTTGGTGGAATAGAGGTAGAATAGGTAGATTGTTTTCTAAATTTACATTAGTTGGTGGTTGGGAGCCACCATGGCTTAATAATTGATTTTTGATCTTGAAGGTGATATATTATATTTAAAATTAATTATGATCAAAATCTAGGTGTTTAACTAATATGAATATTCAAAATGAAACTATTCTAAGGTGAATTTATAATAAAGGAGCAAAAATAAGGTTAAGGTAGAAAAGAGAGGTGTGGTTGATCTCTATTTCAAACATTATGACAAAGTTCTAATTTCACTTGAACATGCATTTAACCAATGTATGACATGAAGTAGCATGAGCTTAAGTCCTACCACACATTAGTAAAATATCTAAGGATGATATGAAAAGATGTAAATAACACATGATTTACTTTAATATTTTCACTCCTACAAGCAAATAGCTTTAGCCTAGATACAAGAAGGGAAAAGAAAGTGAAGTAAATATAAGAAATTTCAAATAATATAAAATTAACATAAATTAACAACTCTACATTTAAATATGCATATATATAAGTCACAATAACCATTCAAATCTGAAAATAAGACTAAAAAATGAGAGAGAAACCATCATAGCAATTCACACAAGCAAAAATAAACAACTTTGTATAATTCCTTACTTTGTATTAATTTACTCAAAAGTTACTATTGAGACTTACATTCTCACCCCTGAGGAGATGCCTATGTCTCCCCATCCAAGTGGCACAATGGAAATATTCCTCTTGTTGTGGGTGACAATGTTGAGAGATGAATCTCTAAAAGGGCTAGTTTCCTTGATGCACTCTTTGAAGCACTTTCTTACCTATCAATTTATGGATGACAAGGGTTGATAAAAAAAACTAATAAAACTAAAAGGTGTTGCACCAATTTTTAATATCCTCATATTTATTTGAATATATACTACTTAGAGATAAACAAATCTTTTCTTACACACAACTCACAACTCAAGATGCATTGTCAAATAAATGTTTCATATGTTAGATTCAAGAATGTATTCGATACTTATGAGGGTAATGGATGATTGCATGAGGGAATATAATAATAAAACACTTATAAGACACCTATATACTTATAAAATAATACTAACAAAGACCTGTAACAATATCCTTTCTATACACTTGGTAGACAATCAAAGATAACATGCTAGAAAAGATCTTCTACTAGACAAGACCAACAAGATTTCACTAACACTAATTTGCACAAAAATTAAGTAGGAAAAATCACTTTTTTAATCCTTAAATATTAATTCAAATGAAAAATTTTCTAGGGTTTCACCATCATCCAATGGAGGCTACTCAAAACATCCAATAGAGTCCATATTTATAGCTTTGGGAGAGATACAAGGCAAGAGAAGTCCAAAGGTCACTTGTACACATGTAAATTCGAGAAAAGAAGTTAAAATTTCGTGGGAAAGAGATGTTAAATTATCCATGTAATATAAGGGGGTCCAAATCTCCATACAACTCATGAAACTAATGAAAAGTGTCTCAAAATTATTTATCCTAGCTTGGAAAATTGCCTTCATCATTTGGACCTATTTGAACATCCCACCATTGACTAGGGATAGGTATAATGATGATAATAAGAGGTAATTCCTTCAATAATTCAATTACATGCATTTTTTTCATTCTTAATCCTTTGGAAACTCTTGGAATGAAGCAATCATTGTATGTAATCTAGTAAAATCTTTATTTCAGTCACCCCTCACACTTAGCCTCAAAAATGCATTTAGTTTTCCATGAAAATATGTGGGAAGGAATGAGTGACACTTTAAAATAACCTCAATGGTCTTATACTTTAAAATTCACCTTAAAATGACATCCATTTTAGTTTTCCACACATTTCACTCTTGTGCTCACTATGATAGTTTTTGATTGGCTAAAAATAAAGCTCTAGTTAGGACACTTAGAATATTTTTAATATAATAAAATGAAAATAGGGAGTTATGATATGTATTTATCTTCTCATCAAACTTTATTGTACCTTTTGAAACATCTTGGACCCTAAAAAACACAAAAAATGGTGATAAAAACCCTATTTTGCATGTTGTTCATATAATTATGTACATCTTATTTACATGGGTGACATCCTGAGTGAGTATTATACATGTTACAATAGGTTTACTTACTTAAATATGCCATTTTAATGGCTCTCCATGCTTATTTTCTCCATTGGGTTCCTCTAAGGGTTTTACTAGGGTTTTAAACTACTTTCTACTCTTAACTATTGTTCATAAATATGGAAGATTAAAATTAAAAAAAATACCAAAAATTGGTTGATTAGGACCCTCTATAACTCCCCATAGCCCCTTTTATTCCCATGAAGAGATTTAGTAAAGATATGAGCTTTACAAGTTGACCCATCGATCTTGTTTCTTCACTTTCATGCATACTTGAGCTATCTCTAAGCCAAAAATTTCTTATTTCAAGTTTATTTGCATAAAAAAATCTCATAAATGTATTAATTAACTCCATAAACATGCCCCAATTATCTTAATAGCTCATCAAGGACTAGAAATGAAGGTAGATCCCCAATTAGTTCTAAATCTCCTCAAGCTCCAATGGGCTTGGCATACCCCCTAATATTTTGGACCATTTTGGCTGATATAACATGATTATTATGGTTTATTTTGCATGTTAACACCTCATTAATACTCACAAATCCATCACATAACCTCTCAAACACTCTTTTCATCTCTTTTACCAATTATACCTAGTGGAAACTTGCCTAATTAGACTATGTGCATGAACAATTAGGCCATCCTGAAGGGTTAGATATTTTTTTAGTGTTCCTAATCATACATACATCTTCCATAAACATAAAATAATGTTCATTAAATATACCAAGGTCTCATCTTATGTCCTTTACTCATTTTGGCACCCTTTACTTGTTTTGTCAAAGTTTTAATTTTCATAAATGGCTGATATCCAAGACATACCAAAGAAGTATATCACTTATCCAATATGAAAAATTAGTGTTTTGAGAGATTTTAAAATTCATAATGAACATTTATACCAAAGATTTTATCTTGATTTCAAGTTTTGGATGCCAAACCATCCCCAAATGTCCAAAAAAGGGGCTAAAAATGGTGTATTCATGCATGTTTCTCCAAAAACACTTGGTAGCCACTCTTCCAAGAAAAAATCATGACTTTTAGTTTCTTAAAATAATTTATGACCCTCATTTCATGCTTATTGATCTTTGAGGACCATCTATAACACTTACTCCTTCAGATTATTCATGTTTACCTTTGAACCAAGAGATTTCTTAACTTGCTTGTATGAACTATAGTCCATTTACTAAGTGGGAAGGGTGTTTTATCACCTTATAAAGGTCATGGGAATCTTAGGTAACATATTTTATTATAGTGTATCATATAATGATCATTTCAACCTACTTTTCATTTCTAGGCAACCTAGGCTTCACTTACACTTGCTAAGTTGTACCCTACTGACTGAGATAACCTTGTTTACTAATCCTTGTTGTAAGTTTCCTTGATTTTTAATTTTATTTAGTGTTTAAAAACATATAATTTAATTTATTAAGGTGTCACAAAGTGTGTTTATACTATTTCATACCTTGAATGCCCTTAAACACCCTTCCAACTTAAAACTAGATCATTATCTCGTAGATTGAGACATTTACTTTGTTGAATTTCTTGTAGGTTATTTTCTCATTGGGAAATTGTTTATGATGTATGAAATTTTTATTTAATTCACGTCATTCTCATAAAATTCATTTTCATGCCTTAACTCACATTGAATTCACTTTAAACATCACCAAACATCAAAACTATCTCACTGCCCCTTTGACTGAGGCTCCTTTTAATTGACCTTGCTTTAGACTAAGACTATAGGATATTTACTTGTTTTCACCTTAAACACAACTGTTAAAACCTTAATTATGTATTTATATATCCTACTCAATATTTCATCATACAGTTTCCATTTTCATGGTTGGGAAGGGATCTATTTTAAGCATTACAAATATCCTATGCTCTAGCCTACTTACCTAATCTGTAGGTGCATATTTGAGACTTGAGAGGTGATATGTAATTGGTTTATAGGGAATTTTAAACTAAAATAACTTGATACTTCATGTGTTTCATCTTTATCATTCTCACTATATTCCTCATTTTCATCTTAACTTTTAACACTGAGTCTTTACTATCTTGCTGAGAACCTTCAATACTATCCCTACCTGTAGGTTAATATGGGGCTTGGTTGGGATGATTATAATGAGAAAAGGTATTTTAATCCACCTATATCTCCCCAAAATGTCCATACACATAAAAATCACTTTACATATACTAAAACCACACCAAATGTGCACAAATTATTTTGCTTCTTGTTTAACTTGTCTAACTGGACTGAGACACTTGTAGTTGTCATTTTCCTACCTGAGTGTACTTGTAGGTTGCCTAGGAGGTTAATAAGACTCCATATTTACCTTTATATTTATTACTTTGGCCTCATTTTGATTTATTATGTTAGCCTAGTTATCTCCTTCATAAATTTATTCTTAATATTTCTCCTCAAGGTAACAAAATTCACTCACCACTATAGGCTTGTAGACATAATTAAGGTTTTTTAGTGTGTTTTTAGGTGTGTTTGAGGCTCTAAAAAATGATCTTTCCCTTGTTATTTATTCCTAAAATTTGGTAAGGTCCTTGTCCTATGATAGTTTTATAAGGTTCACCCTTTTAGATGTCTAAAAACACATTACAAATATGTTTTAGTGTTAGGAACCCGTGGAAGCACACAATTGATTACCATATACAAGCAACTTAAGATGCAGAATTAACTAGAAGTAACAAGTAACTAGAAACCAGAAACAACATAGAATATGAGAGATAATACACAACTTGTATTAATACTCATCCAGAAAAGAATACAATAAAGAAGATGCCACTTCTTCTTCACCACCTCTCAGAGGCTTCCCACACCTCAAGTGAACAATAATTCTCTCCTCAAAGCTCTCTCTCTTACGGTCCTAACACAAAACTCAAACACAGAGTTGGTGTTCACCTCCAACCAGTCAGTATCCACTACTGCCAGTACACCAGTGCTCCACACACTCCATAAGTGCTCCACACACTCTAAGTAGATCTCCCCTGAACTGCAACAACCTGTAACCCAATGATCTTACTTATGGAAGGAACTACCTTGCCTTCCTCTCTGATCTATAACTGAGTACACACCATACTCCAAGTAGATCCTACCTAATCCTGCTCCCTGTTGTGTTGCTATCCTCCTTGATCTTACACACCTACAAATCAATCTAGTTTTGCACACCTGTAAACCTGGATCATGCACACACATACACCTATAGATCAATGATCTTACTTACCATGTAGATCTCCTAACGTAGCCATGCACACCTGCTGACCAAGATCATACATACATGAAGAACCCTTTTGATTCTCTAAAACAACACCCACACTTGGCACTGTGGCACTAGGAAGAACACACCATGCTCTCTTCACACACAGAAGGAGCTTATTTTTTTCTCTTACTCTCTATCACAAATTACAATACAACCTATGATTCTCTTAAATAGATCTCATGCAAACAATAATTAGACACCTAATTACAATAATGAGATATATAGCTTCTAGTCTAAATTTGGCTCTTGACATGTAAACACTTGGTTCGTTAACTAACTATCTGTAACACTCATAGTTCTGAACCACACAGGCAACTGACATCAATCCCTATCTGCCTGGAGGTGACCGATGCTGGCCGATCCTGACTGACATCGATTGCTCTTCCTATCTAATCCTATCGATGTCAGTTGGCCTGACCGATGCCAGTGTCTATGACACTTCAACAAACTCCTTCAACCTCCTCCATGTCTGCATCAATGAAGCTTTTAGCTCCACAACCTAAAAATCTCGTACTTGGAGATAAATAGCTGCATTGTACTTGTACTTGTACCCCATCTAATCTGTATCCTGGCTTGTATCCCTCTTCAAGATCAATCCTGAAGACCACCCACCACACAACCTGTGGTGCACCTCCTATCATCCAAGTAACCTACCACATCTAAACCTACAAACCCATGTAGTGAAGTCCTGACCTTGCATAGCATGAATCCCTGCTACTGGTCCCTCTCAAATACCTGAGAACCCACTTCCCTAAATTAGCTCCTAACTCTCTGACAGCACCCACTGCTTGGGCAAACTCAGGTCTATACCAGACCTCATGTGATTTCAGACACTGAATTGTCTAGCCCTTGGTGTGCTCTAGTTTTACATCTTATGTAATGAACCTCCCCAACACTTGATTCACATCAGCTCCCACTGGAGACAAAATCAACCTATGATCTCCATGTCTCCCATGCTAAAGAATTTTGCTACTCCAAATTCCTCATGACATGCCACTGAACTAACCTTACCCTTAGCTTAGCAAAACCTTGTATGTACAAACCTGCTAGCTAGCATACCATCCACATACAGTAATAGGATAATGTCATGACCATCATCCACCTGGTAAGACAAACACAATGGTTACACTGACATTGACTAAAGCCCTACTTTGTCATCCACCTGTCAAAACTTGTACCACTATCCTGCAGCTCCCTCAAGACCATATGAACTAGCCTTCTATCTCACATGTCCATTCTCTCTATTCTTTAACCAAGGTATCCATTCATCTCAGTGCTTTCATCCCAACTGGCAACCCTACCAAATCTCTCATTTGGTTCTGCATCATATTCCTGTCATGCTCCCACTATTTCCTGGATTGTTCCTACTCTGCAGTCAGCCACTAGTATAAAGAAGAGGAACAATGAATTTGAGGCTTACTTACCACCTTCAGTCTTCCATATGGGCATTTGAGACTCCTTGATAGCTTGCTGTCTGCCCAAAATCTGTTATAGTGACCGACCTCGGTCACTACACAGTTTGCATCCAACTGACATTGGTTTCCATGCACCTGTCCTGACTACCAACTCTACCAATGTTAATGTACCTATTGCTGACATCGATCCTCCTAACCGAAATCAGTCTTACCTATTACCAACGTCGGTCCTCTTGATCGACGTTGGTCTTACCTTGCCCTACATCACTGGCTTTGGTCTGCACATGACCGACATCAGCACCTATCTGTTCGATGCCGGTTCCTCTTGACCGATTCTGGTACCTATGTTTTCCTATGAGTGATGACTTTTTACCTGTGAAATCCTTTAAATTGAAATCCATGTCCAAACTACCTTGCTCAAAAGTATCCAGCCCCATCCACTAGTCTCTGTCTGTCATCTCCTCCAAGAACACCAAGGCTTTCCAGTTCTTAAGTTTATCAAACACATCTATCTTCCACTTAAGAACATGCATCTCCTTCTTGCTCATGTGACCAAGCCTACAAAGCCACGTCTTCACAACAAAATAAGAATCAGTAATATAAGCAAGTAGATAAAGAGTACCTGCTTTCTTACAACCCGCTAATTCAAGTGCATCCACTGTGAGAGTTCTTGTGCATCTCTCATCACCCAACTTTCTTGAAGCAATTAGCCACATCTCCAAGACTGGGACCTGCATGACCTTCTTAAACACCCATGTGTTGGCTACCTGCAATTTTAGCAACACTTCCCCTTTGCCAATAATCTGACAAGGCTCACCAACCCCTCTTCTTGGGGCTGCATGGAAAGAGGCAACAAAATCTATTAACCAAGATTTAACTTTATCCAAGAAACATCCCAGAGCATCCTGTGCAACAACACCTGCAACATCTACTTCTTCAGTTCCTTCATGCTGATCTATAACCAACCAACAATCTTTCTTTACCTACTCTTTCTTTCCATCAGACTGTAAGTGACCATTTGTGCTATTCAATTTCTCCATTCATAGCTTAATTTCTTCTGCCGTTGCTCTACTCCCACTCAATCAAAAACCCCTGAGAGTGACCTGTAATCAAACACAAACCCTACTTCCTACAACCTTAGCTCTGATACCAACTGTTAGGAACTTGTGGAAGCACACAATTGATTACCATATACAAGCAACTTAAGATGCGGAATTAACCAGAAGTAACAAGTAACTAGAAACTAGAAACAACATAGAATATGAGAGACAATACACAACTTGTATTAATACTCATCCAGAAAAGAATACAATAAAGAAGATACCACTTCTTCTTCACCACCTCTCAGAGGCTTCCCATACCTCAAGTGAACAATAATTCTCTCCTCAAATCTCTCTCTCTTATGGTCCTAACACACAACTCAAACACAGAGTTGGTGTTCACCTCCAACCAGTCAGTATCCACTACTGCCAGTACACCAGTGCTCCACGCACTCCACAAGTGCTCCATGCACTCCAAGTAGATCTCCCCTGAACTAAAACAACTTGTAACCCAATGATCTTACTTATGGAAGGAACTACCTTGCCTTCCTCTCTGCTCTATAATCGAGTACACACCATACTCTAAGTAGATCTTGCCTGATCCTACTCCTTGTTGTGTTGCTGCCCTCCCTGATCTTGTACACTTGCAAATCAATATGTTTCTGCACACCTGCAAACCTAGATCATGCACCCACATACACCTACAGATCAATGATCTTACTTACCATGTAGATCTCCTAACGTAGCCATGCACACACTGACCAAGATCATACATACATGAAGAACCCTTCTGATTCTCCAAACCAGCACCCACACTTGGCACTGTGGCACTAGGAGGAACACACCATGCTCTCTTCACACACAGAAGGAGCTTATTTTTCTCTCTTACTCTCTAGCACAAATTACAATACGGCCTATGAGTCTCTTAAATAGATCTCATGTAAACAATAATTAGACACCTAATTACAATAATTAGATTCGTAGCTTCTAGTCTAAATTTGGCTCTTGACATGCAAAAACTTGGTTCGTTAACTAACTATCTGTAACACTCATAGTTCTAAACCACACAGGTGATCAACATCGGTCCCTATCTTCCTGGAGGTGATCGATGTTGGCTGATCCTGACTGACGTCAGTTGCTCTTCTTGTCTAATCCTACCGACGTCGGTTGGCCTGACCGACGTCAGTGTCTGTGACACTTTAGAAAACTCCTTCAACCTCCTCTATGTCTGCATCAATGAAGCTTTTAGCTCCACAACCTAACATTTAGAAGGTCCACCAAAACCTATGGGAGCTTTATTTTGCTCTTTTAGAGATTCCATCCCTAAAGTTAGTTCTTGGCCTTCTAATTAGTTTCATGCTTCCATTTTTCAATCTAGGGACTTATATGGGTTTGACATGGTTTCCTTGTCATGAAAATTGAAAAGGCATGTGTGAAATTGTTTTATTCCTTTCATACACACCTAAACTCATGCTCAACCACATGTGGAAAGTTTTTTTGAGAAGGAAATAATGAATTGTGGTGTGGGCCACTATGAACCATTAGTATAAAAGATACTCAAATGATTTTTATGAATCCCCAAATGCAATTCAAGAAAAAACAAGGAATTATGACATATATTCATCTCACCTTACACCAACATGACATCATCAAGGGCTTGTAAGTGCTTGTTTTGGGTATAATATGTGGGTAGAGCATAGAATTGAGGTAAACACGGTGGTGAACTAGCTCAAAACTAGAAAAAAATCCATATTAAATCCTCAATCATGTGATCTCCATATTTTTAAACTTAGAACAAACTTCAAAACACCTATTAAAACATGAAGATCACCTATATGTACATAGAATTCAGTAGACAATGGCCTTTCATGACTAAGATAGCTTGGGACATGAGCACATGGTCAAATCTATACCACCTTTAGCATGAAAATGGAACTTAACTTAACCTAAAAAGTATTGAGAAAGCCAAAAAACCTCAATTACCACCTCATATATAGGATGAATAAGCTTATACCTAGAATTCAATTGAAACTAGGCATGAAGTTGGCAAATAGAGCAAGACAAGCTTACAAGATACTCAAAGAATTCCATGGTGAGACAAAAACATGAGAAAAAGTAGTGATATGACCCAGTTACTTATGAGACAATCTTTCCCAATTGTATGAAATCTCTATAGGGGAAAAAACTTAGCAATCAAGAGACATCTCAATTGGAACTACACTTGGTGGTACCTCCTTATAATATGCACTAAAACACACATCTAAAAACTATGAAACTTAAAAAAAGAGTGGATACCATGTGAGAAATAGTTATACATCCTATGGATCCAACATCACCAATTGGTTCATATATATTTGGTATAAATGGAACAAAACCTATAGGGTACACCAAATAACTATCAAATCTATACATTCAACTTGTTATCAATGGTTAATATATCATAGTTTACAAATATTCAAAATCCATATATGAAAATTAATTTATCCTAGTTTAATATCATATCCCAAAATAATTTGTCTTTAAACTACTTGTGCTTCCCATATCGAGTAAAAACTTGAGGGTCACTTAAATTTGTCCAAAAAAACAAGAAATGTGAAAAATGGTTTTGGATTAAAAATGGCACTTATAGATAAAAAAGTGTGTATATGAGTGTTATAAATATTATTATACCTCTCATGATCTTCCACATGTGGCACACCTCCCTATGTGTTAAACAAGTGCCATTTTCCCTCTTTTTCAATTGATTTCTATAATTTTAGTTAGGGAGCCTACAAGGTTATAATCTAACTAACATTTCTAACATCTCAACTGACCTGTTGGATGTTTTAAATGAAAATATGATAGTTATTCACTTTGGGAACTAATCCAATTGCATTAATGACCCCTACAAGTGCAAAAATGACCCCAAATGGATAAGTTGACTAAAACAACTAAAACGAAAGCTAAGATGACCTTAAATGACATAATATAACAAGTAATAATTCCTATGACAATATATTAAGACCCCTTAAAATGTTTAAAATAAAAAAAAAATTGCCTAAGGGTGCCCAAGTTTGACTAGAAATCAAATTTGGTCAATAAAATAGTGACTCATAGGGGTAGTATGCCTGCTATACTAATGATCAATAGCCTTATGCTACCAAGGGCCAATGGATTCAATAGATTATTGAAGACAAATATCATGGAATTTTACAAAAACAAACATAAAATAAACACACCACATCAACAAATCAAGATAAATTAAGACACAAAATAAGGTAAGATACAAGACAAAACTCACATATGTGCATAAGTACTTGAGAAACATAAGGAAAATAATAAAATATGTACAAGGAGAGAGGATAATCTTAGTACCAATTTTTTAGATATATCCCATTGACTAGGATATAAATCTTCTCTCCATCTAATCTTGAGAGTTGGAAAACATTGTGTTGTTTGCATTATGTGATAACATATGGGCCACTCTATAAAGCATAAAAATTTGTGTCTTCCATACTTGGCCCTATATTCATCCCACTTTAGAATAATGTCTCCAAATTTTAAACTTATTGGCATGCATTTCTTGTCAAATTATCTATTTGTTTGTTCTTGGTGAACTCTCATAGTTTGTATTTCTTGATCTCTTGTCTCTTCAAGCTCCATCAACTCACACAACTTGACTTCCATGCTCTCATTATCCATCAATTATAGCTGATAAGTGAGGTCCAAAGCTGGTAAATCAATTTAAATAGGTATTCTATCTTCTCTCCCATAGACAAGTGTGTATGGTGATTTTGTAATAGCTCTTTTTGGTGTGATCCTATCAACCCAAAGGGATGTTTTCAACTTGGAATGCCAAGTCCTTTGATTTTCCTCCATTATCCTCTTTATGATTCTGATTAGATTCTTATTAATGGAATTAGATAGTATATTCCATCATAGATAGTAATTTGAGGAGGTGATAATATAGATATCATTCTTCAAAGCCCATTTACTTTTCCTTATTCCAAGAAAATCTAATGCATTATCTAAAATTATTATTAAAGGAGCCCAAAACCTTATTACTATACCTTCATAGATGTCTAGAACTAAGTTTTTATTTTCCTTGTTTAAATATAAATCTTCCACCCACCTTGTAAAGTAATCTGTAGTAGTTAACACCCACTTGTGACTAGCACTAAAAGGTGGATTGATTAGGCTTATGAAATCCAAACCTCATTTCATAAAGGGTGCCTCAACTTAAATTGGATGAAGATGCAAGGAAAAAATATTTTATTTAAATAAAATAGATCATATTTTGGGAACTTCCTTATCCAAGCATGGGTGTATTTGAATAGATTAGGCCAAAAGTATCCAACCCTCATAATCCTAACAACTATGGTTCTTGGAGCAAAGTGACCACCAACTGGTCCATCATGAAACTCAAATAGTACTTTATAAATATAATATAATTCAATACACCTCAATAACACATATAAAAATTCCTTCCTAAATAATATTCCATCAATAAGTACATAAAGAATGGATTTTAATCTAAAATACCTTCTTCTAGCTCTATCTAAACCTTGTGGACACTCACCGGTTTGAAAAAAAAGGATCATATCTTGTGTCTAAATTCTCATTGATGAATGTGTAGATGTCATATGGTCATCATGGATTACCACAACAACCTCTTTCTTCTCCTTCAAATCTGAAGTAAGATGATCACATAACCCCTTCCCTTTCACTATCTTAGTTAGCTTGATTTCCACTTCATATTCCATTACTTTTGTGATCCAACCAGCCCTCTTCTCATTCAAATCTCTACTAAAAATGAAGTCTTTGACAGTAGGATGAGGTAAAAATATGTTAATCTTGTTGTTAGACAATATATGCCTAAACTTTTTGAGACTCCTAACAACTAAAAGTACTTGATTTTCAATATAGGTGTATCTTAGCTTATAGTCTTGCAAACATTGACTAAAGAAGGTAATAGGCTACTCTAAATTTTACTCATTTGATTGATTAACCATGGAAGAGATAACCTCTTCATTCCCAAAGGCATACAGATTGAAATAATTTGAGAAATTAGGACTTGCAAGAGTAGGAGCTTGGGCAATGGATTGTTTAATCTCCTCAAAACTTTCCTTCCTTCTTCTAGTCCAAGTGAATACTTCATACTCCCTTAGCATAGAGGTTAGAGGCTTTACAGGATTATAAAAATTAGGAATGAATCTCCTTATGAAATTTATTTTCCCAAAGAAACTTTGCAAACCTTTCTTGTGTTTAGGCAAAGATAATGCCAAGATGATACTCACCCTTTTAGGATCTATAGATAAGCCATTCTTGGAGATAATGTGTCCTAATAGTTTTCCTTCATGGACCAAAAACACAAATTTATTTTGGTTTAGAGAGATCACAAAATCTCTACACCTTTCAAAAATCTTCCTTAGGTGATTCAAGTGATCCTTTACATCCTTCGAGAAAATTGTTACATGATCAAGATACACCAACATAATGTCATTTATTAGTCCTTGAAAATCCATATCCATTACATGTTGAAATATAGATCCAACATTATATAATCTAAAATTCATTTTCCTATAACCATATTTACCCCATTTAGTAGTAAACGTTGTCTTATATTGGTCACTTTCCTTCACCAGAATTTGATTGTACCTAAAATACCATCAAGGAGAGAAAACCTTTCACTACCTACCACAACTTGCAAGATTTTTTTCATGAAAGGAATAATTATCCTTAAAATAAACTCTATTAAAGTCCCTAAAATCAACACACAACTTGATCTCTCCATTTTTTTTCCTAACAGGGACTAAGGTTTCCAATCGAGATGAATGCTTAATAAGAAAGATGATTTTTGACTCAATCAACTTAGTTCTTTCTTAATGAGGGGCTCAATCTTAAGATTTATTGGCCTTTGTGTTTTATTTATAGTCTTGGAATTTTCATATGGCTCTAGGGTATGTTGAGCTAAGTTTGGGTCAAATCCTTTCATGTCACTATACTCCCATGTAAGTACATTAAACAAATCCTTGCATAACTCAACAAAGGCATACTTCTCTTCACTAGTACATACCTTTCCAAGTGTAAGAAAATTATCCTTGAAAATTTGTACTTTATCATAGTTCTATTTATTTGTATAAATGTTTACCTTCTCTTTCTTTAGCTAGTCATCATCATTGAATATACTCTCAAGAGTGACTAGGCTTTTAGGAAGTTTGTTGGACTTTAATTGGAAAATCCACCCTCCATATGGATGTTGTAGTTTGGACTGATTCTTGGTAAAAAAACATAGCCTCTTCTTATAGGAAAAGTGATATTTGTTGATCACTATCAAAAAAATTCCAATTAGTGGCATTATCTGGTATGGAGGGTCTTACAATTACCTTGAGATGTGGATGGTTCCTATCCTATTTTATACCTTTTGAAACATCAAACTAAGCTCCAATTTCTGCCAACCTATCAATGTGTTTGGTGTCCTCTCTTGGGATGGATGTGATGTTTAAATATTTAAAATACTCCATAATACCCCATAATCTATGCTTATAGGACTTAATCAAAGAGTTTTTAGTCAAATTCTATCCTCTAACTTGGTTCACAACAAGTTAACTATCACGATTCACTTGCAACACTTTAATACCTCTTTTCCTATCCCATTGAAGGCTATGAATGAGGGCCTCATATTTTACCACATTACAAGTACAAGATAATTGAAATCTAAAAGTAGAATAGTATATTTCCTTAGAAGGAGAAACCAACATAGCTCCACCACTTATCCTAATCTTGCTTCTTGATCCATCAATTAAAATCTACCATAAACCATCTATATCTTCACATGGTTTCATCAAATTTGGAATGAAAGAGTCTAATTCATTCATACAATACACCCCAAATCTAGATTCCTCCATAAATTTATAAGGATCATGTTCATAACATTCATCTTTCTATTCATCTAAGTACAAATCAAAACTCCTTCAAGAGAAGATGTTGAAGATTAGTCTATGTGGAGTTCCTCTTCATTAATGATGACATCATTGACATTTGATACTATGGGTGTTTAAGGCTCCAAGTGATTATGATGAATAGGTTATAATTAAATCTTCACCTTAGTACCATAATTTTTTGTAAACACCATGTAGGACAAACTAGCTACCAAGTATCTTTAAGTACCCCTAGAGTTTTGGCTACTGATCCATCCAATTGTAAGACTCCTTTAGTCATTGACTCATTTTTGAGGCCTAGTTTATCCTCTATACACTTGGGCATAACTGAAGTACTAGCCCCACTATATATGACTCAATTATGGACAAACAAATCACTAATGATTAGAGATAGTTATAAAGGAGGAGTTTTTTAATCCTTCTTCACTTGATCATCTATAGGTTGAGCTCCATTAACTAGGATAAAATTTTAATTCCTAGATGAGCCAACTTGTTTACCTAATCCTTGTAAATCCTTTTGAATCATATCTTTCAACCTTGGTATTTTCAAAGAATCCCAAAATGATATGTTCATGTGTATTTTATTCATCTGGTCAATAACATTAATGGAATAATTGATCACCTTTGGGCCCTCCTTATAAATACTAACTCCTTGTGATGTAACTTGTGAAGGTGGGTGAATAGGAGTTGTATTTACATTCTAATTTTTTTGACTATCTTGAACTCTAGGAGATGAATTTGACACACCATTAGAGATGATGTGGGGACCAAAATAGGTACTTGAGTTTCTCTTTTTTTCTCTTCAACAACCCTTTTCTTAGACCTAGTGTTAGAGGCAACACTAATATTCATGTTACTTGAATTCCCTAAGTGATTAATAACACAAAACTATCCCTCCAAATTATTTATGAAGGTAGAATCAGATTATTTTTGACAAATTTCCATTCCACTTTGCATTGTTCCCTCAATTATTTGGACTTGGGAAACATGATTACCTTGCATTGCCATTATTTAATTGTGCATTTCATTTGCATAAACAACTTGTTCTTGATTTTGATCAAAATATGGATATTATTAAACCAAGTTGTTTTTGGTGGGAAAAATAGCTTTATAGGATGAGGGAGAATCAGGATTATAGCTTTGATAAGGCCTAACATGAGTTATTTGACCTTGTCCTTATATATTTCTTTGAAAAGGAGGGCTACTGGTTTACACAAACTAATTGTAGGGTTGGTATGGTCTATCACCTTGTTCTTGTTGCCTTTTGAGGGAAATCAATTTATTAGTGACACTTTAGAGATAGAATTTAAATTCATGGATATAATTTGAAGGGACAATGGTAGGCCTTTCTTGATTAATCAAAGGAGCTAAAGTGGGCAATGCAACTTGGCTAAGAGGATGAAAATCAGGGAATATTAGCATTGGTGGCCTCGGAGCAATCTTCCTCACTTGAACAAGAATATTCTTAGCATTGATGGCTATCTCATAGGCATCAAGGAGTGTATTCCCACCTATGGATTGGATCATCATAGCTACATAACTATTTAATGCTTTTAGATAATACAAGAATGCATAGTTTGGAGAAGGACTCACAAGGGCTAAGATCCTATCCCATGTTTTTTGAAATCTATTTTTTAAGTCTTGCATAATCTCTTATGGTTCCCTATTGATATTGGCCAATTTCTTAGCTAGAGATAGATGATCACTTTTCTCTCCAAACCTCTTATTTAATAGATCTCCTAGTTCATCTCATGAACCAATAGAATTCTTAGATAGAGTCCCATACCAATCCAAATCTTTTCCTCTAAAGTAAAATGCCAAAAAAATAATAACCACATTATCTTGAATGATATTATGGATATTATATAAGTTTTTTATATTTTTAATATGTTCACTTTCAATAATGGGACCCTCTCCACTAAACGACGGAGCATACTTAAGGGTTGGTCTTGGAATTTGGTCATATTGGGTAAGATTCAAATGAGATGATCCAGTGAAGTCTATAAAAGGTTGGTTTTTATCCATCTTGGAATGTGACTTATGAGTATTAGGGATTGAACTAAACAAGAACTTAGACTTATTAAACACCAACTCTCTTAAATAAGGATGAGTATTCACAAACCTAAATGTTTTGGTAGAATATGGGGGTAATTACAAAAAATCAAAGGGTATATTTTTAGTAGTAGACCTAGTGGTCACCTTTGGAATGGAAATTAGGAGCTCATCAACAACCAAAGAGTTAAAAAATTTAGTGGAGTCATCAGGTACTAAATGTAGATGTCCTTATAATAGCAACTATTCCAAGACCATCACCAATCTTCTAAGACTTAGAGTCCCACCGGGTGTGCTAAAAACCATTGAAACTTGGATTTGCACCCATGAGAAGATGCCTATCTCTCCTCATATAAGTGGCATGATGGAAACATCCCTCTTTTTTTGGGTGACAATGTTGAGAGATGAACTTTTATAAGGTCCAATTCCCTTGATGCACTCTTTGAAGCACTTTATTACCTGTCAATTTGTGGATGAGAAGGGCTAGGAAAAAAAATAAAACTAAAAGGTGATGCACCAATGTTTAATCTCCTCATATTTGAATGAATATATACTACTTAAAGATAAACAAAGATTTTCTTACACACAACTCACAACTCAAGATGCATTATCACATCAATATTTCATATGTTAGATTCAATAAATTATTTGATACTTAGGAGGGTAATGGATGATTACATGAGGTAATATGGTCATAAAAAACTTATAGTACACCTATACACTTAGAAAATAATAATAACAAAGACCTAAAATAATATCCTTTCTACATACTTGGTAGACAATTAAGGATAACATGCTAGAAAAGAAGATCTTCTACCAGACAAGACTAACAAGATTAAACTAACACTGAATTACACAACATGTAAGTAGGTATAATAACTTGTTTATTCCTTTAAGATTCCTTCAAGTACAAAACTGTCTATGTTTTCACCATCAACCAATGGAGGCTAATTGAAAGAGCCAAAAGAGTCCATATATATAGCTTTTGGGAGAGATACAAGGCAAGGGAAGTCCAAAATTCACTTGTAAAATTTCATGGAAAAGATATGTGAAATGATCCATGTAATTTCAAGGGGTCAAAATGTTTATAAAACTCATGAAATTGATAACAAGTGTCTCAAAATTCCTTATCCTAGCCCAAAAAACTGCCCTCATCATTTGGACCTATTTGAACATCCCACCACTAACTAGGGATAGGTATGATGATGGTAATTAGAGATAATGAATTTATGAATTTAATTACATGCATTGGTCTCATTCCTATTCCTTTTTAATCTCTTGGAATGAAGCAATCATTGTCTGTAGTTTAGAAAACTCCTTATTTCAGTCACCCCTCACACTTAGCCTCAAAAATGTCTTTAGTTTTACATGAAAATATATGGGAAGGAGTGAGTAAAACTTGTAAATAACCTCCATGGTCATATACATCTCAATTTCACCTTAAAAATACATCCATTTGAGTTTTCCACACTTTACACTCTTGTGCTCACTATGCCAGTTTTGACTCGCTGAAAGGAAAGCTTTAGTCAGGATACTTAGAAGATTTTTCATAGACTAAAATGAAAATATGGAGTTATAATAGGTATTTATCTTCTCATAAAACTTTATTTGACATTTTAAAACATATTATACACTAAAAAACTTAAAAAATGGTGAGAAAACCATATTTTGCATGTTGTCTATATAATTTTGTACATCTTCTTTGTATAGGTGAGAGACTTAGTGAGTATTATCCATGTTTAAATAGGTTTCCTTTCAAAACTATTCCATTTTAATGACTCTTCATCCTTTTTTTCTCCATCGAGTTCCTCTAAGGGTTTTATTAGGGTTTTGGATTGATTTCTACTCTTAACTATTCTTCATAAAGATGGCACATTGAAATTCCAAACCAATGCCACAAATTAGTTTTTTAGGACCCTCTATAAGTCCACCTAACCCATTTTTTTCCCATGAAAATCTTTAGAAAAGATATTAGCTTTACAAGTTGACCCATCAATCTTGTTTCTTCACTTTCCTGCATGCTTGAGCTTTCTATAGGCCAAAAAAATCTTCTTACAAGTTTATTTGCATAAAAAAATCTCATACATGTCTTAATTCACTCCCTAAACATGCCCCAATTATTTGGATAACTCATCAAGGAATAAAAATGAAGGTAGATCCCTAATTGGGTCTAAGTCTCCTCAACATCCAATGGGATTGGCATACCCCCTACCAGTTTGGACCATCTAGGCTGATATAACATGCTTAGGATTATTTATTATGCATTTTCACACTGTATTCATACTCACAAAGCCATAACATAACCCCTCAAACACTCCTTTCATCTCTTTTCCTCTCTTTTGCCAATTAGGCCTAGTGGAAACTTCCCTAATTGGACTATGAGCATGAATAATTAGGTCATCCTAAGGGGTTATAAATTATGTGAGTGTTAATAATAATCCATCCATATTAGATACACATCCCCTAATGTTAATTTAAGATCCCAAGGCCTCATCTTAAGTCCTTTAATCATTTTTGCACCCTTTACCTATTTGTCAAAGTTTTAATTTTCAAGAGTGGATGATATCTAAGACAAAATATAGAGGTATTAACCTTATAAAATATGCAAAATGAGTGTTTTTTGATATTTTTAAATTCTTAATTACCATTTTTATAAAAGGGTTTGGCCTGATTTCAATTTTTGGATGCCAAACCATCTCCAAATGTCCAAAAAGGGGCTAAAAACCCCTATTTTCCTAAATGTTTCACCAAAAGCACTTGGTAGTCACTCTTCCAAGGGAAAATCATGACTATTAATTTATTAAACATTTTTCTCACCCTAATTTACTAATTTTAGATCTTTGAGGACCATCTATAACACTTCCTCCTTTAGATTCTTCAGGCTTACCCTTTGAACCAAGAGGTTTCCTAGCTTGCTTGTACAGACTATAGTCCATTTTCTAAGTGGAAAGAGAATTTGATCACCTTATAAAGGTATTGTTCATGGTATGTCACCTATTTTATCATAGTGTATCATCTAATTATCATTTCAACCTACCTTTCAATTCTAGACAGTCTAGGCTTCACTTACCCTTGGCAATTTGTACCTTATAGACTAAGACAACCTTGTTTTTTCATCCTTGTTGTAGGTTTCCATATTTTTGAATTATATTTTAGTGTTTATAAACCTATAATTTAATTTTTTTAGGTGTCATAAAGTGGGTTTATACTAGTTAATACATTGAATTCCCTTAAACACCCTTCAAACTTGAAACTGGATCACTGTCCCACAAACTGAGATATTTATTTTGTTGACTTGACTATAAGTTATTTTCTCATTAGGAACTTGTCTATGATGTTTGAAGGTTTTATTTAATTTACCTCATACTCAAAAAATTCATGATCACTCCTTAACTCACATTGAATTCCCTTTAAACATCACCAAGCATCAAAACTATCTCATTGTCCCTTTGACTGAGATTCCATGTAATTGACCCTAATTTAGACTGGGCCTATAGGATATTTGATATATTTCACATTAAAAAAACTATTATAACCTTATTTATGTATTTTTATACCCTAAAAAATCTATCATCATACATTTTCCATGTTCATTATTGGGAAGGGGTCTATTTTAAACATTACAAACCTCTTACTCTTTACCCTGCTTACCTAACCTGTAGGTGCATATTTGAGACTTGAGAGGTGATATGTAAGTGGTTTATAGGGACTTATGAAATATAATCACTTTATAATTCATGTGTTTCATATTTATCATGCTAATTATATTCCTCATGTTCATTTTAACTTTGAAAAATGAGTCTTTACTCTCTAGCTGAGAACCTTCAATACTATCCCTGCCTGTAGGTCAAGATGGGGCTTGGTTGGGATGATTATAATGAGAAAAGGTATTTGAATCTACCTAGATCTTCCCAAAATATCTACACACATAAAAATCACTTTGGATATACTAAAACCACACCAAATGTGTACAAACCATTCTTGCTTCTTGTCCAACTTGTCTATCTAGACTGAGATACCTGTAAGTGTCATTTTCTTGCCTTAGGGTACCTATAAGTTGCCTACGAGGTGAATAAGACTCCATATTAACCTTTCTCTTGATTACTTTGGTCTCATTTTGATTTATTATGTTAGCTTAGTCATCTCCTTCATAGAGTTGTGTTTCATATTTCTCCTCAAGGTAATAAAGGCCATTCACCAGTACAGGCCTATAAACATCATTAAGGTTTTTCAATGTGTTTTTAGGTGTGTTTGAGGCTCTAAAAAACCATCTTTCCATTTTCCTTTCCTCCTAAAATTTGGTAAGGTCATTTTCCTATGATAGGGCTATAAGGTTAACCCCTCTACATGTCTCAAAACACCTTAAAAACATGCTTTATAAGGTCTACCAAAACCTCTTAGAGATCTATTTTTCTCTTTTAGGGATTCCATCCCTAAACTCAGTCCTTGGACTTAAAATTGGTTTCATGATTCCATTTTGCCTTATAAGGACTTGTATGGGTCTGCCATAGTTTCTTTGTCATGAAAATGTAAAAAGGAAGTGTGAAATTACTTTACCCCTTTCGTACACACCTAAACTCATGCTCAACCACCTATGGAAGGTTGTTTTGAGAAGTAAATAGTGAATTGGGGTGTGGGCCACTATGAACCATGAGTATAAAAGAGACTCACATGCCTTTGATGAAACGTAAAATTTATTTAGAGTAAAAAAAGTAATTATGACACATATTCATCTCCCTTTATAACATCATGACATCATCAAGGGCCTATAAGTGCATGTTTTGGATAGAATATGTGTATATGGCATATAATTTAGGTAAACATAGTGGTGAAATAGCTAAAAAATACCCAAATTACATATTAAATATTCAATCATGTGACTTACACCTTTTTAAAATTGGAACTAGCTTCAAAACTCTTGTTACAACATGAAGATCACCTATATGTACATGGGATTCAACAAACAATGCCCTTTCATGACTGAGATAGCTTGGGACATGACCACATGGTTAAATATATACCTCATTTAGTATGAAAATGGAATTTAACTCAACCTTTAAAGTCTTGATAAATCTAAAATGCCTCAATTACCACCTGATATATAAGATGAACAAGCTTATACCTAGAATTCAACTAAAACTAGGCATGAAGTTGGAAAATGGAGCAAGACAAGCTTGTAAGATACTTAAACAATGCTATGGTGAGATAAAAACACGAGAGAAATTATTTTTATGATCTAGGGACTTATGGTACACTCTTTCCTAGCTGTATAAAACCTCTACAAGGTAAAAAACTCAGCAAGCAAGAGACATCTCAACTAGAACTACACCTAGTGGTACCTCCTTGAAATATTCACTAAAACACATGTTAAAGCACTATGAAACTTCAAAAAAAGATTGGAGACCATGTGAGAAATAAGTATGCATTATATGGAATGAACATAACCAATTGGTTCATATGGATTTGGTAGAAATAGAGCAAAACCTATAGGGTGCACCAAATAGCTATCACATCTGCACAATAAACTTGTTATTAATGGTTCATAAAACATAGTTTAAAAAAATTCCAAATAAATATATGAAAATTATTGTATCCTAGTGCAATATCATCTCCCAAAATCATTTTTCTTGAAACTTCTTGTGCTTTTTGTACCAAGTAAAAACCTAAGGGTCACTTCAGTCTATCCAAAAAAACCAAAAATATGTACAATGGTTTTGGATTCAAAATTAAATTTATAGATAAAAAAATCTTGCAGATGATTTTTATAAATATGAGGAGACCCCCATGATCTTCCACACATGTCACACTTCCCTATGTGTCATATAAGTGCCATTTTCTCTCTTTTCAACTAATTTATATAATTTTAGCTATGGAGCCTACAAGGTTCTAATTTAACTAGCATGTATAACATATAAAATAACCTATTTTATGTTTTAAATTAAAATATCACACTTAGACACCTTAGGGACCATGCTAATTGAAGTAATGACCCCTACAAGTGCATAAAATGAGCCCAAATGGATAAGTTGACTAAAGAAACTAAAACCAAAGCTAAGATGACCTTGAATGACATCATAAACATGTAATACTTTATATGAAAATGTATTAAGACCACTTAAATTTTTTAAAATAAAAATATTTTGCCTAGGGGTGCCCAAGTTTGTCTAAAAATCAAACTTGGTCAATAGTTACAAAATAATTTTTGGCCCGAAAACTCCCTCCATTTACAATGGGAAATACCTATTTATATAGACCTTTCATGAGGTATGATTATTATTATTCATGTCAAATATTAAGGATAGTTTTCCTTTTACAATTATTTGAGAATCTTATAGACATTCTAAAATGACTAACCTATGGGTAATGTGCTTTACAAGTTATACATGCCCTTACAAAAGAATATTCTGAATTAAACTAACTTTACTTTGGGACCCTTATGCTAATGCAGTCTTTTGCCTTCCTCGAAAGATCTTATTTTTATAATGTTATTCACTAATTAGCTAGAAATCAATGATAGATCTCATGAATGATTCAATTTCTTAATATTTTAGGCCCTTGAGATCCCTCTCAACCCTTTCCAGAGATTATTTATTTCTATTAGCATCTCCTATATTTTCCTCTAATGATAAAATTAGGCCTATGATCTTCTTATTATCAGCCTCTATTTTTCCTTGTCATTGATTCTTGACTTCTTGCACGAATTGAATAGTTTTTCATTTAAACTCTTCATCTGTTATTAGTCTTAAACGACTATATGTGATGGGATCTTTGATAAAACTATCCAATATGTGTAATATTTTATCTTCTTATTATTTGAGATCCTTAGAAATGTCTTCCATCTGCTAGGACCAGTTGCTCAAGACCTTGATATTATCAATTAATACAGCCATAGCCATATTCAGGTGGGCTAGGTTGATTGCCCTAAATATAGGGATTTTATTTTTAGTCAAGACTTTGATAAAATCCTTCACTTGTTAGCTTGAAGTCTACCAATTGGCCAACATGGCCTATAGCCATAGTACTTTATTTATTTATTGCATCATATCTACTCTTGATTGAATTTAAATAATTGAAAAAATTAGCCATGGTTTCCTCAAATTGTTTGAATCTATCTTCTTGGATTGACAAAATGTCTTATTCTTTCAAATTCTTGTTCTACTACAAGATTCCCTATATCATTGTTTGAAATTGATCTAATTGATCATGAGCCATTTTAAGAACATTTTCCTCAAATATCAAGGCCTTTCTAGGCTTTTGTCCTCCAACTAGAGTCAATCCAATAAAATGTTCCACTTTTTGGAAAGTAAAATCCTCTCCACCAACCAAAAATTTCTTCTTAGTTAATCTCTACAAAGTGGTAGTGGTTTGGTCAAATTTGACACCTACTAAATATTGTGTCACCTTTGGAGCTAGGGTCTCCATATATGTTCCACTTGACTCTCCTAGAGTAGGCATCCCCTTTTCCTCCTCTTTTTTTATGGTAAATATCCATGGATTAACTTCTTCATGGACTAGGATATTAATGGCCTTCATCATATCCAATGGATGTTGCACACTTGGTAACTTTTGAAATTTTCCATAGATGAACCATTCAAGAATGGTTGGATGCTGAATCAAGTTTTCTTCACTGAAGAGATTGATTTCACTCAAAGGATGAGTGAAGGTCATCTTGGGCTTCTTAGTTTTATATGTGACAATGGCTAACTCTAAATTTATTTTGTGGTGTCTATAATAATTAGATCCAACACTTGCTTCCCCTTTTCTTCCTTTAATTCTTGTATTTATTCATCATCTAACTCATAGGATAATTATATCATTTTTAGGTCATATTCAATTGTCTAACCAAGGTCTAATGCTACCATTTGAACCACTTAAATTGGTGATCCTTGTTATTCTACCTTGGTTAAATATGATTCTATTTCATCAAGACTTTTCTCCTTTAGCCTTTGGTCAATTTGTGCCTCAGTTATGGACTCTAGCTATATTTGGGATAGTGGTGGTCTAGAAGGTGTACCACTTAGAAAATGGTACCACCTTGGTCCTAATTTCCATTTATCATCACTCCCTTTTTTATCCCTCTACATTCTAACCTCTGGATTGATTTTTTAAATTTTCAATCTAATGGTGATGTTAGATAATGAAGAGGATTTGGTGTATATGGGATCAAAAGGACCTAGCTAATGATCACAAGGGATATTGATTCCCTTGGCCTTTAAATTATCCTTAATTCTTCCATGAGGATCCCATTACCTTAGCTCATCAATTTGGAGATTTAAGGATGTCCTATATTTTGAAGTAGCCTCAATGTTGTACCATTATGTAAAAATAGTCCTTCCTATGGTTATGGGGAGGGTGTGAAGCAACCCCTTCATTTTTGTTTTGCACAAACTATCTATTCCATTTCATAGTTGATAATCCACCTCCTGCTCTACTAGTTTGATGGACACATGGATAGGTATTCTAGGTGGAATGCATTATGTTCCTTCAATCCTAAATATTATACAATCAGTGTATAACCAAATGTTCCCCATGGTTTTAATTGAATTTTTGATCAAGGGGTTGAATCTTGACATTCGATTTCTAGTTATGGCCTCTATTAGGGATAGATAAACATAGTCACAAATGAAGTGGATGTGGTCCCTATATTTAAATATTTGTAAATTTGAATATTATTGGGAGATTATTTGTGTCCCATCAGGTGACCTTTACCTAAGGTTAGGGATCTTAGTGGTAGTAAATAATGCATCTAAGAGGCATGACATGATGTAAAATTGGTTTCTAGTTTTCTTCTTGACTACAAAAATGTGTCTACTTAAACATATGATGATAACTTAACCAAGAGTAGGGATGATTTTCTTCTCAATCATAAATTAGACTAAGGGCACCCAAAATTTTTCCATATATGTAGTGGTTAAATTTTCACATAACCTATTCATCATAGTCATGATCATTTTGATTCAATGTCTAAATTGGCCAATAAGGATGTTGCCATTGAAATTAGAAAACACTTCATTTCCAAATAATAGACACATGGAAAGGATTTTCTTCAAATCATTATCCTTGGCCCAATTTTTTATTATGGTATGGTTTACTTGGGGCTTAAGCAACTTGTAATAGTATTCAAATGTTATAGGAAAGAAGTAAGCAATTTTCATAAAACTACCCTCATGAATAATCATGCCCTTATCTTTTTTCCATCTTTAAAAATAGGAGAGATAATGTCTATACAATGTATTACCTTGGGTTTTGTTTCAACATAATGGAGACCTATCATTTGAATGGTAACTATGTCATAGTAGAGCCTCCTTGTAGACATGTTCTTCTCTTATGATAGGCTACTGATTATTAATGGTCCAAAATATGCTTGGCCAATTGTTGTCCCCTATATTTAGGGTTATGGCATTGAATTATGAGTCCTTTAAAATCCTCCCTTTTACATCAGTGGTTAAATAGAGCTCCACATCCTTCCTTGAAACACTTTTTTGAGCTACCATGGCTTGTGAAATTGTTAAATTTCTCACTAGTGGTATAAAGTTCAATAATAGATTTAATTATCCTTGCACAAATGATAATCCAATATCCTTCATCTTGATTATAATAAGCATTGGGTCAAATTAGGGTTTTCATACTCACTAGAGCTTTCTTGAAGGTTTTAACAGTGTTTTAGTGGCAATAGTTGTTTGAACTTATGTAAGCTTCATGACTTTGATCATGTTTAGATATTTATATTTATACCTTTACTTTTTTGATCCCATAGGATCTTTGAATCCAACTTGGCACTTGTGTTGCATCAATGTGGTGTCTGCATGGTAGCCTACTCTTTAATATTTAAAATATGACCATGTGTTGCCTTTGGACATGTGTCAATATTTTATTAGTTTTGATTCATTTGAAACTTCTACCTCACCTCACATTGTTGGATCTATTTACTTAGATCAATGATGTTTGTTAATCTTGATCTAAGAAGTTGAACACTATTTGTTGTTTATTATATTCTACATGGTTGTGACACTTGTCATTTCTATATTTTTTTTGAACTTTGTTTAAATGTGAATGTTGATCTTAGATCATTGGATCCTCTCTACCCAAATAAATACACTCTATTGATCTTGATCTACTTAATTGAATGTGTAGACTCATCCACGTACCATCAATCTTAAAAAAAAATTTGAGCTTTAATTTGTGGTTTGTATTTATTCCACATGTCATCTTTACATTCATCCTCAATAATTTTGACTTTTCAAACTTCATCATGTACCATAAAATCTTATTTGGTTAAATCAACACACTCTATCAGATCTCTATCTAAAGGGTGGAATGTCATTTGCTTCTAAATGTTCTTTCACTAAGTTATGACACTTAACACCTACTCACTTGCTTCAGGGTATTTTTAAACTTTGACTTGGTATACACCAGAAATTAGAATGTGCATGTGAATTCACATACCATCAATCCTTGAAAGATGTTCAAACTTTAGCTTAGTGTTAGGGCTTGAATTTTCAACTTTAATCTCATACATTTGGATCTTCATTTCTTGGGTAAATTTGTACTGTCAATTAAGGACCTTGACTTGTTGACTTTATACACACCGCTAGATCTCAATCACCCAAAAAAACATGGATAATTAACCCTAGGATAATAAAATAATTAAGTCATAACTATATGAAACTTAGGTTAAAAGTTTTAGACTAATGTTTTATTCGAGTTGATAAACATGATAAAACCTTACGATAAATTTTTTAGGATAAGTTCTAAAACATAATAAAGGTACCATGCAATTACTTAGACCATACCAATGATAAAAAATTAAGGGGAGCTTAAGAAATAAAGAGACCACACAAATATTTTTAGACTAAATTTTAGTCATGTTAAAAAACATGACTAAGCCTTAGGATAAAAATTAAGATGAGTCCATGACACAAATAATTGTTCTTATGTAAATTATTCCTACATAAATTTGAATTTAATTCAAAAAAGACCTCAGTTAAAACATTAGAATAGGGTTTTAACATGACTCAAAATAGACTCAATTAATCTTTGATAGACCAAAGGATAATAAAATATCAATTTAACATTTAAGCAAAAAACCCTAATCCTGTTCACTCTCAAATGGGATTCTATTGAACTTATAATACATAGACATAGGTAACAATCATTAGCAACATTAGAAGGGGAAAAATAATGATCATTTGAAAATATGTCATTTAATTCAAATGAGGGCCATGTGTAGATTATTTTCAAATAAATATAATGTGAAAACATGCTAATGATATTCTGATCAATTAATTTTCCAAATTTAGGGTGCAAATTTGCATAATTTAAAACAAGGGTCCTTATTTTTTAGGAATGGGGGTATGTTGACCTCAAAAAACCATAAGTATTTGTTTTGTCTCAAAAAAAACCTCAAACATGCATGATATGGAAAAATTAAATCCATCCAAGTTTGAAAAAATAGTGTTGGATGATGGAGCTAATAGTTGGATCAATAAAATGGAAAAGTATTTCAAAATAAAAAATTACTCTAAGGTAACCAAGGTAGTATGGGGGGCATACCAAATTGATGGTTAAGAAACAAATTGGTGGGCCAAAATAACTTAAAAATTAGTCATGAATCCACCATCACTTTGGAATAGTTTTTAACTTTTTTTAGGGATTGGTGGCTACCACAAATTTATTTTGACTATAAATTGATAGATTTTAAAATTTGAATAAATGAGATCTATTTATGATAAAATACTAAGATAAATTTACTAAACTTATGAATTATGTTCCTTAGTAACATAAGGATGAATGGTTATGAATTATAAATTTCATCATTAGTCTAAGGATTTAGATCAAAGTGTGAAGTGGATATGCCTAGACCAAATACCATAGACTAGGTTTTTGAAAAAGTTGTTAAGCAGGACTAGGAGCTAAAATTCCTATCATAAGTTAGAGAAAAGTATTGAAATAAGTTTAATTTCTCAAAAATTTATTTAAAAATTAAATATTTTAAATCTTAATGGTAATTCTAAAAATATATTTAATAATCAAAATTCTAGGTTTAGAAACATTGCAAGAAATATGAAAATAGGTAATGGTCTTAAGGAGGGATTCACAAGAGGAAACTAATATGAAAGAAAGGGTTAAATTTATGGATGGTTCACTTGTGGATGAAACCACTATGCTAAATATTATTCATAGTAGAAGATGAGTAAAATTCAATAATCCTTCTACATCATCCTCACAATAAGGAACCTTCCAACAATGAGTTCATGTAGTTGTTGACAATCATCAAGATGAGTTTCAAGCCTCTCCCATTGAAGTGTTAGGTACTTTGTTTGGTATTTTTTTCAATTTAAATAGATAATGGATTTATTTAATGTTTTTTTTCTCATAATATTATAAACAAACTACTTAGGAAAGTTGGGCATATAGAAAATACATAGACAATGTAGTATCAAAATCAATCTAGGGTTAAAGTAGACAAATACCTTATAGAATAAGAGGTGAAGTTACATGAATTAACCAACATAGTGGACTTGTTTTCATATTTTATAGGGTCATATGAGACCTCAAAAGTGAATTAGATTATTAATCACAAATTAAAGGTTGGTCTATTCTCAAATAAGGTTGAATTCCTAGATGGTTTGGGAAATCAAACCCAAATCCAAGGTGAGAAAAATGAATTTAAGTTAAGGATTTTTTTCCATTCAATTAAATAAGGATCAAAGGAAAGATGTTATGTATTCTTGTTAATATATATGAAATAAAATAACCTAAGGATCCTACCTTAGAGTATTGTTCCTTTTTAAAATAATTTAGAGAAGTGTTTCTAAAGATTTACTTGGATTACCTCCCAAAAGGAAATTTGACTTCACAATTGATATCATTCTAGTATCTGAGCCTCAATCCAAGGATCCCTAAAAATGACAATAAAAAAATAGTATAATTAAAATGAAAACTTCAAGAGATGTCATCTAAAGGGTTAATTCAATTGAATGTTTTTACATGAAGTGATCTAGTAGTATTTGTGAAGAATAAGGATCATAATATTCACCCATGAATAGAGTACATGATGTTAAACAATGAAACCATCAATAATAGGTATCTCTTACTTCCAAATGATGACCTACTTGATCAAATGAAAGGTGAAACAATATTTTCTAGGATTAAACTTATATAAGGGTAGAATAATTTAAGAATCAAAGAGGAAGATATTCATAAAATTGCTTTCAAGATAAGATGTGGGCACTATGAATTCATGATTCTTCCTTTTGGGTTAACAAGAAAACATGAAACATTAATGAACCTCATGAATAGTGTGTTAAAGTATTATCTATATTAGTTTTTTCTCATTTCCCTTCATGATATTATGATTTATTCTAATAATGAGGAAGAACATGTTGAGGATTTACACATAGTTTTGAAATGCTTTGGGAAGAAGAAGCTATATAGAAGACTATCTAAGTATGCTTTATTCATAGAAATGAGAAATATCTAGGGCATATCATTTGAGTTGAAATAATATATATATATCCTAAAAAAAATAAATCCATCATAGAATGGACAACACTAAAAAATGTGCATGAGCTATGTAGGCGTATGGGATTAGTATGGTACTATAAGAAATTTATATCAAAAATTTCAAGGATAATAAATGCCATTACCTTATTTCAAAAAAATGAAAATATTTCTTATGGAATTAAAAATGTGAAGAAGATTTTTAGTCTCTTAAGAAAAGTCTTACATTAACTCTAGTATTGCATGTATCCAATCTAAATGGTCATTTTTTATGGTAACAAATGCTTCTGGGGATGGATTAGATGGAGTATTGATGAAAGAGGGCTCGATAGTAGTGTATGAATCTAGGAAATGCCATACCACAACTTTTTGGAACCATATGAGAGTGTTAAACACTCATATTTGACATTATCATGACATTTTTTTATGATACTCTAATTATTATAGTTGTTAGATCATTGATATTAATACAATGCTCTAATTATTTTAGTTGTTAGATCATGGATATGATTATAATGATGTGATTATTATAGTTGTTTAGGGAATTGATATGACTATGGTGTTTTGTTTATTATAGTGTTTTATATGGTTATGAATTTATAATGTTATAATTGGTCAAGATAATATTCATGTCCCATTTTTGTGACAATAGGAAACTAAAAAAATGAGCCAGGTTTGATAAGTGGAGTTTGATAGACATGGGTGTGTTTAGATATTCAAATGATGTCCCCATGGATGAACTATGACAAAATTTAGTTTAAAAAACCACCAATTTTCTAAGTATTATTTTATTATTTGTTAATTTTTCATTTCCCTCATTTGACCCTTATTTAAAGAAGAATTCTTTATGTACATTCAAATGTTTGATTTTCCATTTTATTTACTTTTATCTCATAACTTAGATTTTATGCACTTTACTAAACATGTGTATTTTATAAACCTATTGTTATCACTCAATTTTTCACCTTTGGAGAGGTAGTTCAATATTTTTACATTTTGAGGGGAACATGGGATTAACCCTAGGCCTATGGATTACCTATAGTAGGGGTAAACCTCTAGATTAAAGGGCTAGATCCCTATATTTGTATTTGATTTCTCATCACGTATACTAATAGATCATTTAGATGAAAAGGGAGAGATAAAACATAAAGTAAACCTATCCTAGTGAGGTGATGCACCAATTGTAACTTGACCACTACTAAGCAATTACAATTACACTTAAAAAAAATCCTAATATGTTCATAACACTAATCCAAATCCACCCCTTGCATTACTATTTATGATGGAGGTTTATGAACCAAGCCTAAGATAAGAGGATTAAATAAAAGGTCATAAAATGAAAATAGTGGAGATACAACTCACTAAACTCATGTAAAATTAATTATAACACTTTAATAGACCTATAGAGGAATTTCAAAGCTGAATATGAATGCTAATAAGGATAACATACTAAAGAAGAGAATATATCACTTAGAAATATTAACTATCATAACATACACATTAAAATATCTCATGGAGAATGTAAACTATAATGTTATTTATTTCTCAAAGGTGGAAAATGAGTATGGATTAGACATACTTAGGTGGAGGATACAATACAAGCCAAAAGTGGCTACTTATATAGAGAAAGTGAGAGAGAGGAGAAGGGTGTAGGATAGAGATAGTAGACAAGTGTTAGTGTGAGTTAAAAATAAGAGATAAGTTATGGAAATGCCACAAAAGGTCCAATATTCCATGTGTATCTCCTCTGAAGATGCTCTAACCTCCAAGTGGTGTGGGAATTGAAATGTTTGCTTGATACCTTGACTAGCTTCTTGAAACTACCCTTTATTTTGACATGATGAAGGATAATTATCCTTATTTATGGTTATATTATTTTCTTGTACCTATTTTATTTGATATTTATATATCTCAATTGACCCCATCATGTTCTCCTTGACACATCACCTCTTTCTCTTGCAAGGTGTCTAGAGGACTCTTCATCTCCTTAGGCCTATTTCGTACATAAGTTTAAAACTTGATTTGTATTTTTAATCTCATAAAAACTTCATGGATGCATTATTAAAATCATATTTGACCTAAAAAAATCCATTTTGATGCCTCAAACTAGCCCCAACAAGTTATTCTCTACCAAAAGCCTCAAGTAGGTCTCAGTCCTTATAGCCCTAAAATCATAAAAAATTCCTTTTTTAAGGAGTTGTATAGATGGTGATGATAATATGAATATGTATTCCTATACCTAGTATTACTTTATAGCTTTAGGTTTAATTTCATGCTCTGAGAGTGAGTGGAGATATCCCTTTTTACCTTTTATCTTTCCTAACTAGGCCTTAATTAGGCCTCCCTGCCAAGAGACTAAAAAATGGATATAAGGATTAATAAAAATTCCAAACCACAAATAAGTTTTTTATTTATTTATAAAACATTATCCCCATTATCCATGCCAAACTTAAAGATTTGATAACTTGTATGGACCTATAAAATAACAAAAATCAATATTTTTAGGCCTATTTTATATAGTTATGTATGGTAATATACCAACCAATAGCATTGGATGATGACAAATGGAGTATTAA
This sequence comes from Torreya grandis, assembly GCA_037957365.1. NCBI lineage: Eukaryota > Viridiplantae > Streptophyta > Pinopsida > Cupressales > Taxaceae > Torreya > Torreya grandis. Next base: position 48,797 of record JARHVA010003203.1, on the reverse strand, counting down.
ACATGTTATGGTTCATTTTTAAGTTTTTATTATTCATATGGAGGTATAAAATCTCATTTCATTCTCATCTAGTCCTTATAGCTCTCTTAGGGAGCTTGAAAGTGATTCAAGCTCTTAACTATGGTTCATATAGATAAGGGTACAAAACCAAAAAATAATTCCATAAAATATAAGTGTGATAGGTTATTTAAATTAACCTAAGATATCAAGGTCACATGCAACACTTTTTTCCTATACCAAGCAAAATAAAATGACCTCTCGAGTTGAAAACAAGTATATTGTGAGGTTTGAGAGTAAACTTGGTTAACGAGAGGCATATTGAAGTTGGTTTGAGTTATAATTAACTTAATGAGGTCTTTGGTACCTCCCTTTACATATACCAATGTATATATTTACAACTTTATTCATCAGGTCTCTACTACATCCCATTGGAGTAGGCTTAGGGTTTGTAGGCCAAGCTACCTAACCTACCATAACTCACTATTTTATCCCATTTTACCTCTTTTTTAGGACTATAAGTTATTCATAGGGTGTTTAAATATATCTTTCAACATCCCCTAAAGGTTCACAAAGTTTAAAATTACTCCAATAAACCATATCATATTCAAGACTTCCTAAATAAGCTTGTGCATGCTATTATGATTACTAAGACTGAACAGTGTTGTTATTGAGTTTCCATCACTATTTTTTAAGTATGATATTCTGATGGGATATTTTCATTATCATAAAATAATGGTTAAATACCTTACTCACCTTTTATCATGATATAATTCTTTATGATTTTCAAACAAGTAACTTAAGAAAGTATGTAGGACTATGTTGTGACTAGGTTTGAGTAGGCAGAGTTTAGGATTTCCACTATTTGTCTTTGATTGACTAGGTCAAAGATTTGTATGGGGTTATATAGACATTTTTAAAAAAATTTCACATGTTTCACTCCTCTTAATATCTTTTTAAGTCTTTTAATTCTCTCAAACCAAGAAAGAAATCCAAGGAGGCAAACTTAACCATGTGTATTTGGGATTTGAAGACTCTCTTGACCAAAATCATTGGTCATATTTAACATGTTTCCTTTTTTATCTTCATGAATTAATAGCTCACACCATCTTTTTATTTAAACCTCAACTCTTTTCAAGAACTCTATCACTCTCTTTAAGGCTTAAAAATATCTCATGTCATCTGGTACTAACTGCATGTCTCTCTTAGAGAGGACTAAGTGTTTTTGAGGGACTTGTTATGACATAGAATTTCACCCTTATGGGGGAGTTATTTATGATCATCCACTCCTAGCCAAAATATTTGGATAACCTTAAGATGTGGGTTCTTATAGTGGGGTTGAACATCTAGGATTTTTAACGAGGCTAGATCCTCTTGATGGATCACCTATACTAATGTTTAGAATGAGAAAAGGGTTAGAATTGGGGAGTAGGGATACTAATAAAGATAAAAGGGTGATGTACCAAATTTAAATGAGAACTCACACAAGCACGAAACATACATGAAAGAATCATAACACATTACTAGCTCACACAATCTCAAAATCTAGCTAGTTGCATAATTATTTCATACATTAGGTTTAGGAAGTAATGAATGAAGCCAGGATGAATTTTAAGACTCACATCAATCTTACATTAATGGTAGAAAGAACACAAATTCAGACCTGAAATCAACTTGGGACCACTCTGAAATAGTCAATAAAGGAGGATAATGGGCATAGAATATTCTCTTTCACAATGCCATCATGCATAAGTTTACTAGACACCGTTCAAAATAAAGAGATAGGCAAAGAAATTATTTTTAATCTTAAAGAGGTATTTCATACAAGTTTTTATAGGGTATATCCTTATAAAATGAGAGCCTCTTACTCTTTATAATTAGGAGATAAAATCCATTAAAAGTGGGAGGGCTTCTTCTTCTATAAATTGAGAGAGCTTGTAAAATGGAAAGAATGGGTAATATATGAGAAAGGGGAGAGAGAGTGAGAGCATGTTTAATGATAAAAATAAATAAGTTTCCAACTTTTAATGATTATCCACCAGATTTTTGGTCTAATCAAGACTAGTTCATCATTAACCAGTTAACCTATATTTTCTCTAACTAGTCTTCAAGTTTATCTCATTAGCTGAGAGATCTACTAAAAGACAAGAGTTTATTTTCATGATGAGTCATGACTAAGTCTATTAGAGAGAATATATTTATGGTTTTTAACAACACTTAATGCTCTAATATATTTTTCCAATCCCCCAGTCTACTTTGTGAATTCTTATGTCATCTCCCACTTGCTTTTATGTAAGGACAAAGTCCTCATGTCCATGGACCTGACATAGCCATTCTATGTATACTTTAAGTGGTTATTTTTCAAAAATATAGCTTTTTCTAAAGATGAGACACTTCTCCATAACCATTCATATCTTCCCCTACTAATAAATCTAAGCATAGGTCTATATTATAGATTTAAAACCAATCTAGTTCATTGGTTTTCATATAGTTACTATATATCAATAAAGAGCCTACATAACGCATAGCCTCATTATTAATCTCCATTAGGTATAAATAGATCTATCCTACCTTTAAGCACTTATGGAAACTAATAACTCACCATATACACAAGATCCATCTTAAAAGATAAAATATCATAGTTGTGTAATAACACTACAATTCCAAAAGATAGACCTTATTTATTCTAAAACTTTGAACCAGAGGTTGATATCGAGCTTTAATGGCATTGGAACTCCATTATTGATCATCCTGACTATATCACAATGTACTTTTAATGGTATTTTAATAAGTTATAATTGTGATAATACTTATAGGACTTGATTTTATTTCAACCTAGGTTGTAATTGTTCTCCACTTGAAATCTCTTGTCTTTTGACTTTTAATATTGACCATCAATCTGCTTCCTGATGATTGAATGATCACCATTGATATTATTGGACCCATTATCTTTAAATTTTCATGTTGATCATTGATCTTGATCCATATTGGATGAAAACCATTGGATATTTCTCTAATGCACCATCTATCTTCCTCTATATAAAATAACATGATCTATATATCTTCTATCAATTTAACACAGTTGAGACACTAGGCAACTTCTCATTTGCCTTCAAGATTTGCTAACCTTTTTACTTGATGCTCACTATTAGATCTATTTAGTACACTTGATCAAACACCATTTATCTATTTGGGTCCATTATTATTATTAGTCATCACGTATAATTAGATTTGATCTAGGCTCCTATAATTATGCCACTTGTCACTTATGTGTTCACCTTGGATATCCTTGACCTTTTGACTTGATGCTCACCATTGATCTAAAATATATGATATAATGTGCATAATTGGATAATAAAGACCCACCAACATCTATTATATCACCACTTTCCATTAGATTTGAACCAATAAAATGCTCACTATTGATTTTGGAACATTTGAACTCAAATAGTTAGTTCACAAAGCTTAAACTTTATGTCCCTATGCATGTTTCACTCTACAAGTTTAACTTTGAAGCTTTATATCTTGAGATAGAAAAGACATCAAGATATGAAATTTTTAGAAGATGATATTAGCATTAAAAAATTATGTCCATGTGGTCTTTTGGCCTAAGATGCTTTCCCAAGTGCATTTATTAAATGCACAATCAGGTCAATCCCTTCATTTCTACTTGACAAGCTTATGACAGTCTAGCTCTTCTATGCTTATACAAGAAATTTTAAGTCTCAAAATGTGTTTCTGAGACCTATGAGACATATTTTATGTCCATGAAGGTCATGATACATCATTAGAACCTATTGGATCTTCTTCCCTTACAACTCTAGACTATTCCAAGACTTGCTTCTCAAAGATCAATAAGGAACACTTTAAGCTTTCTCAAAGTGTTTTAAAATATTGATAAGTGATATTTGATCTTATTATTCATTACCTGGTCACCCACTCAATTAGGAACTCTATTAATTTGATCATGCCATACCAAGACCTATAGAAACTGATCCATCTAGGAAAATTTCCATATGTAAGACAAAATTAGCCAACATTTCTTATGACATCCTGGGGTTGCATGCCTTCTATGCAAGAGACTATTAGCCATGAACTAATCCATTGGGTATGGAGTCTCAATATTCTTCCCAATTGAAACTATTGTGTCATTGATAGAAGGTTTACCCTTTCTAAAAAACCTCCTCTTGAATCAATAATGACCAAAAAGAAACAAAACAACAACAAATATTCCCAAGGCACTTAATGAAAGGCAAACACACAATTGAAAGGAAATGTACTCAAATCACTTAGAGGGAATCATGAAAAACTATTCTAATATGTTATAATATTATACAATAGATGTAAACTTATAATAATAAATATTTAAATAAATGTCATTGATTGGGATGGGTAATACCTCTCCATCCAATTGGGTGAGATAAAAAGAATTATGTTGTTTGCATCCACGGATCAAATAAGGATGACTCCAAAATCTATCAAACTTGGTATGGTTGCCTAGTTTGATCTTATTTGAGTCCCATTTAAGGATTAGGTCCCCTTGTTTGAAGTCCCTTAATGTGGCTCTCTTGTCAAGGCTTTCATGACATGAGCTTGATGATACTATAATTTCTTCATTACAAGGTCCCTAGTTTCTTCAAGATCCATGAGCTCTATCATCCTCACGTTCATATGCTTACTCTCCATCAACTCAAGCTGATGGGCTAACTCTAAAGTAGGTAGTTTAAGAGAAATTGGAAATTTGGATTCCCTTCCATAAATAAGGACATATGGAGAATTACCAATGGTAGCTTTGGGAGTCACTTGATCATCCCATAAGGCTATCTTTATATTTGTATGCCACACTCTTTGACTCTCTTTTATGGTCTTCTTGATAATCCTTATCAAGTTATTATTTGTGGACTCTGCTAATCCATTGACTTGGGGGTAGTTATTGGAGGATGTACTAAGGTAGATACCCAACTTAAGTGACCATTCACTTATCTATATTCCCACAAATACTAAGGCATTATCTAATATTATAGTAGATGGAACCCCAAACCTAGTCATTATGTTATCATAGAAGTCTAACACTACTATTTATTATCTTATTTCAAGGAAATTTCATCAACCCAATTGATAAATTAGTTATTTGTGGTGAGCACCCATTTATTCCCTACACTTGAAGGTGGATTGATCATACCTATAAAGTCTAACCCCCATTGCATGAATGCTTACTTTGCCTGGATTGGGTTGAGTGGAAGAGATGTTAGTCTCTACTTTCCTACAAATAAAGCATAGTTCTAACATTTTATAACCCATGCATAGGAATCCTTGAAAAGGCTAGGCTAGTAATAACAAATTCTCATCACCTTTAATATTATAGTTATTGGATAAAAATGGCCTCTTATAGGTCTTTCATGAAACTAATCCAAAATCTTTATCACTTGATCATCATCAATTCACCTAAGAATTACCCCATTGAGGTCCCTTCTAAAAAGAACACCATCAACTAATGCATAAGGTATGGACTAAAGTTTGAAATACCTTCTTTTTTCCCTATCCAAACCTTGGGGGCATTCTCCTATCATCAAGAAATATGTCATGTCCTGGAGCTAACTATAGTGAGGTGGAAGTGAATCTATATATGAGTTGTCTTTTGTAACTAAAAAATCTTCTTTGTCTTTCAGAAGATCATCTACCATATGCTCACACAAGCCTTTTCCTCTTAACAACTTGGTGACTTTAATCTCCACATCATACTCTATGTCCTTGGTAATCCAACCTAATATTCTATCATTCAAGTCATTATTGAGGAAAAAGTCTCTCACTCCAGGATGAGACACCATAAGATTAATATTACTATTATAAATCATTGGCATGAAATTTTTGAGGCTTCTCAAGGCTACAAGAACCTACTTTTCAATAAAAGTGTACCTCACTTCATACACTTTTAGTCCTTAAATAAAAAAGGCAATTGGTTACTCAAGTCCATCATTTTTTGGAATCAAAATAGCTAATATGTTATCAATATTGATAAAGGTGTATAATATGGAATCCTTTGAAAAAATAGGATTCATGAGTGAGGGAGCTTGGGCAATGGCTTGCTTGATGGCCTCAAATGTTGTTTTACCTTTATTTAACCAAGAAAAGACTTAGATCTTCTTCAACATGATGGTGATGGCTTTGAACAAGTTTTTAAAACTAGGTATAAACCTTCTCACAAAGTTTATCTTCTGAAGGAAGCTCTAGATTCCTTTCTTGTGCTTGGTTAGAGATAGTGCTAAGATAACACTTATTCTATCTAGTTCAATGGATAATCCTTACTTTGAGATAATTTGACCTAAAATTTTTCCTTCATGAATAAAAAACACACATTTTTTAGTATTTAAAGAGATCTCATACTCTCTACATCTTTAAAATATCAACCTTAGATTATCTAAGTGCTCACTAGCCTTCTGTATAAAACTATGATGTCATCCAAGTAGACCAGTACCATTTGATTCAATAATAGTTATAAATACATGTCCATGGCTCTTTGGAAAGTTTCCCTAAAATTTTATAATCCAAAATTCATGTTTTGGTAAGCATATGTGCCCCACTTGGTGGTGAAGGCTATCTTATATTGATCTTCTTCTCTCACTAGCACCTGGTTATATCTTGAATACCCATTCAAGAGGGAGAATCATTTTTGACCAAAAACTATCTGAAGTAGTTGCTCCATGGATGGTAGGGGGTAGTGATATTTTAAATAAACCCTATTTAGGTCCCTAAAGTCAACACAAAATTTTATTTACCCACTCTTTTTCCTGATAGACACCAAATTGGCCACCCAAAAAGAGTGATTTATGGGAAAGATGATCTTGGATTAAATTAATTTGGTCAATTATTTCCTCATATGCTCTTTAATTTTGGGGTTTATAGGCCTCTACTTATACCTAATAATTTTGGCATTAGACTCTAGTTTTATATTGTGTTGGGCCAACTTAGAGTCAAAACCTCTTAGGTCACTATATTCCCAAGCAAAGCTATCTGCATATTCTTTATAGAGTTATATGAAAACATGCCTCTAAGATTTAATAATTACTTTTAAAATCTTGAGGATCTTGTATTTGAAGATAAATACTCTTTCATAGTTTTCTTCACTTGTTGACATTACTACCTTGTTTTTTCTTATATGATCTACTTCATGGAAAAGACCTTCAAGGGTGACTAGCCTTTTATGAATATTATTGGATCTTAACTAAAAAAATTTCTCCTCATATTGATGTTGAAAATTTTATTGGTTTATGGAGGATAACTTTGCTTCCTATTACAAAAAAGTAGAGAATTTTTTTGTCATTCTCAAAGACCTACCAATGAGCTTCATTATCCAATATTGATGGTCTTAACATTACTTTGACATGTGGTTTAACCTTGGTCCTTTTCAACTCATTTGGTATATTAAATTTAGCTCCCATAGATACCAACCTATCATCATGCTGATTCTAGTTTCTTGGTATGGCTTGGATGTTAAAGGCCTCAAAATCCTCAATTAAGTCACACACTCTATGTTTGTAAGACTTCATCAAAGGGTTCTTAAGAATATTCTAGCCTCTAACATGGTGCACTATCACTATCTCCATAAACTTGTAACTACTTGATCCCTCTCTTATTATCCCATTGAATGCCATGGATAAGACCCTCATACTATACTACATTATAAGATCAACTGAATTGGAACCTGTAAGAAGAGAAATATTTGTCATTAGAATGGGATAATAGCATTGAACCTACACCTATTCCATATTTTCTCCTTGAACCATCAAAATATAATTTCCATAATCCATTTGGATACTCTTGAGGTTCAATGAGGATGATGTGGACTAATTCTCTTCATGTAAGTAGTAAACACCCATGTCCCTCTCTTCCAATCCTTCCAAGGGAACAACCAAATGATTGCCATTTCATAGTTCATCCAAGAACATGTCTGGTATCTCTTCAAGGTGAGTTTTTTAGTTATTTACCAACCACATTTTCATCCTCATCTAGGATGGTGTGATTAAGATTTATGTTTTCTAGCCCATAAGTCTCTATGTGAAATTATGTAATGGTCTCATCCTTAATAGATACCTTGGTTCTATAAATTATTCTAAACACCATGAATGACCAATCTATTACAAGATAACCTCCAATATTTACTATGAATTCCTTTGATAGACATAATGCAAAAAATGAATGCACATAAAATATCAATACATATTGAACTATCGAGACACTAGAATAAGCATGCAGGGTTAAATTGAGATTTACGATCATGTCAGATGGCTTGCTGGAAGATCCATCTAGCTACAACATTTATTTATATTAGGGCTCATACTTTAGACCAAGCTGATATTCTATGGAATTTGGCATTACTGAGGTGCTTCCCCATTATCTACAAAACAATTATGCACTAAAGAGTTACCAATGATTACTAAAATGTATAAGGGATGAGGTTTGACCACCTTACTTGATTTCCCTTCATTTGGTCCTTTGGTTGCATTTATGGGAACCACATTCTCTTTGCTTGGTTCCTTCTCAAGAATATTAATATTTTATCATCCTTATTGATGGATGTCTACCTAGCTAGGCATGGAAATCATATCCCACATTGGCACACTCACACTAGACCTTTTCATTTTTTCCATAATATTTATGGATTAACTAACAACCTTTTGTTTTTCTTTGGGAGTCACAACTATCCCTTAAGTTTGTGAGTTTTGAGGGATAAAGACATTCCCCTAATTTTGATTCCTTGGAGATATTAGAACCTTTGGAACAACAGGAGGTCCATTTAGCTTTGATATTGAAGGATAATAGTAGGAGGCTCCTTGACTAATTCATGGTTACCCTCCATGTTCCTTCTTTTAAACCTTGTATTTTATGCCAATGGAATGTATGCCTGGCTAGAACTAACCTACTTATTGAGTGTATAACACTCTTTATTACTCACAATTGACCATTATATCACCCAACTAGCTTGTTATTTGATTAGGACCTTGACTTTATTGAGGCTCATCTAGTTTTATCATCATGGGTAACTCTATGTTCTGAGCCATAAGAGATTGATTGTACCCATAATTGATAGCCTGCTACCATTGATCATTGAAACATTGAGTGAAATTAATGTTTGGGATAGTGGATTTATTAAAATATTAATTACAAGGCATGGTACCTTTATCTTCTTGAGAAACATTATTTTGAATAGGGACCAAGGTGTTGGAAGTTCTTGTAGTATTTATATTATAGTTGCTCTATCTATTGTAGCTAAGATGCCCTTGTCCCTAATTTTGACCTTGGCCTTGGCCTTAGAAATTTAATTTATAGGGTGGCCTATTTTCTTGATAATATTACTACTAAGGTTGATATGAGGTGTGATAAGGCCTATTGAAAGCTTGCTACCTCTTAACATTCACTAGTTCATTTCCTAAGGATTAGAACATGATTTTAAGATCTTGAAAGTTTTTGTGTTCTTGGGAATCACTAAATTAACTATTATAAGCCTTTTATTTCTTAGGTGAGGGTATATTAGTAATTATAAGCATAATAATAATTACATCAAGGGGAGGAATAGAAATAGGAGGTGGTTTGATCTCAAGAAATAAAGGCACTGGTGGTCTACGCACAAGCTTGCTAGCCTACACCAGATAATTTTCTACTCTGATTGCCACCTCATATGAGTTTATCAATGTGTTTCCTCCCATGGACTATATCATTATTTTAATGCCACTATTTAGGGCCTTCAAATAGTATAGTAAGGAAAAGTTAGGGGTAAGCCTAACAAAGACAAGGATTATGTCTCAAGTCTTTTGGAACCTTGTGTTGAAGTCTTGCATGACTTCATGAGGATATATTTTTATTGTGGTTAACTAATTTTCAAGTGATAAATGGTCACTTTTGTCTTTAAATATCTTACACAATTCCTCTCCTAATTTGTCCTATGTGGCAATGGAATTAGAATCAAGGCTTCTATACTAGTCTAAGGATTTACCTTTGAAGGAGATGGATAATAACATAATTGATAAATTTTCCTCATTGATATCATGAATGTTGTGGAAATTAGATATATCCATGAGGTTTTAAGAAGGGGTTTTAGCTTTGTCTCCATTAAAATAAGGGACACTTTTAAGAGATGATACTAGAATAAGATCATATTGAGGGAGGGCCAGAGGACTTTGGCCATTAAAAGCCATAAAATCTCTAAGGACTTCCATGGCTATGAAAGGGTTTAATAAAGATCTCCTTGTAGGGGTATGACTTGAAATTGACCTAGGAGAAAATATTCCTTTATATGGGTGTGTATTGGCAAACCTTGATCTTTTTGCTAAATTTAAATGTATTTTAATAAATTAAAAAGGAATACCTATAGAAGTTGACCTTGTAGTCACCTTTGGAATGATATGTAGTCATTTCTATACTACCATAATGTTGAATATTATTTTGGAGTTGATAGATGCTATTGTTTGAAAGTTATAACTACTATAAATTGATCAAACCAACATCAAAATTTGACCAATCTTCTTTTAAATATGTCCCACCATGCATTCCAAAAAATATTGTGAAATAGAATTATAACCTTGTGGGGTATTTATTTAGGCTTATTAAATCCCATTAATAATATTGGGACAACTTTAGGATGTGGGTTTACTATGGTGGGGTTGAACCTCTAGGATTTTTAACGAGGATAACTCCTCTTGATGGATCACCTGTACTAATGTTTCCACTGAGAAAAAGGTTAGAAAGGGAAAGTAGGTATCCTAAGAAAGATAATAGGTTGATGCACAAAATTAAATGATAACTCACATAATCATGCAACATACACTAAAGAAGCATAATATAGTAATAGATCACACAATCTCAAAATCTAGCTAATTGCATAAGTATTTCATACATTAGGTTCAGGAAGTAATGAATGAATCTAGGTGGAATTATAAGACTCAAATAAATATTACATTAATGGAATAAATAACACAAATGAAGACCTTCAATAAACTAGGGAACACTCTAAAATAGTCAATAAAGGAGGACAATGGGCATGGAAGATTTTCCTTCACAATGTCATCATACACAAGCTTACTAGACATAGTTCAAAAGTAAGAGATAGGAAAAGAAAGTATTTATTATATTTAAAAGGTATTTCATAAAAGTTTTTATAGGGTATAGCCTTATAAAATGAGAGTCTCTTGCTCTTCAGAATTAGTAGAGAAAATCCATTAAAAGTGAGAGGGTTTCTTCTTTTAAATACTGAAAGAGCTTGCAAAATGGAAAGAATGAGTAATTTATGAGAAAGGAAAGAGAGAGTGAGAGCATATTGAATAAGAAAAATAAATGATATGAAATTTTTTAATGAATACTCCACCATATTTTTTTTCCAATTAGGACTAATCCATCATCAACCAGTTAACCTATATTTACTCCAACTAGTCTTCAAGTTCTTTTCATTGGTTGAGAGATCTACTAGAAGATAAGAGTTTGTTTTCATGATGAGTCATGACTAAGTCTATTAGAGAGAATATATTTATGTTTTTGAATAAAATTTAATGATCTAATAGATTTATATAATCCCCTAATTTTATTTATGAATTCTTATGCCATCTCCCACTTATTTTTATGTAAGGACAAAGTCCTCATGTCCATGGCCCTGACAGAGCCATGTTATGTCTACTTTAAGAAGCTATTTGTAAACTATATAGATTTTTCTAAAGATGAGACACTTCTCCATAAACATTAATATCTACCCTTACTATAAAATTTGAGCATAGGTCTATATTATATATTGAAAACCAATCTAATTCATTAGTTTTCATATAGTTACTATATATCAATAAAGAGACCATAGGCTACGTAGCCTCCTCCTTAGTATTCATTGGGTATAAATAGACCTATCCTAACTTTGACCATTTATGGAAAATGATAACTCACCATATACATAGGATCCTTATTAAAAGATCAAATATCATAGTCATAAAATAACATTGCAATTCTAAAATATAGACCCTGTTTGTTCTAAACCTTTGAACTAAAAGTTGATATTGAGATTTAATAGCATTAGAAATCAATAATTGATCATCTTGAATATATCACTATATTTTTAATGGTATTTAATTAATTTATAATGGAAATATGATGATAATTTTAGGATTTGCTTCTATTTACCTAGGTCATGATTGTTATCCACTTAAAATCTCTTGTCTTTCAACCTTTACTATTGATCATCGATCTACTCCTTGATGATTGAATGAGGATAATTGATCTATTTGGACCCACTATTTTTAACTTTTAATACCGACCATTGATCTTGATCCAAATTAGATGAGTACCATTAGATCTTTATCTCATTAATCATCGATCTTCTTTTGTATGAAAGAATGTGAGCCATAGATCTTCCACCGGTTTAATGCAGTTGAGACACTTAGAAACTTCTTATTTGCCTTTGAGATTAATTGACATATTGAATTTATGCTCTCCATTATATCTAATAAATATGATTGATCACCCACCATTGATCTATTTGGGCCCATTGGTCTTGTCAGTCATCACATGTAGTTAGATTTAATCCAGGATCTTGTGATTACACCACTTATCACTTGTGCATTCACCATGGAGATCCTTGACCTTTTGATTTGATGATCACCATTGATATGGAATATATAATTCAATGCACACCATTATATCATTTAGACCCACTAACATCTATTATATCACTGCTCACCATTGGATTTGATCCAATCAAATGTTGATTAGTGATCTTGGAATATTTGAATTTAAATGTTTAGTTCTTGAATCTTAAACTTGACATCCCCATGCACATTTCACTATAAGTTTAACTTTGAATCTTTATATCTTTAGCTATAAAAGACATCAAGATATGAAATTTTTATAGGATGATCTTGGCACTAAAATCACTATGTCCATAAGAGGCTTTCTCAAGTGTATTTATTAAATACACAATCAAGTTGATCCATTCATTTTTGTATAATGTACTTTTGATAGTCTAGCTCTTATGTGCTTATTCAATAAATTTTAAATCTCAAAATGAGTTTATGAGACATATGAAACATACTTTATGTCCATGAAGGTCATGATACATCATGAGAACATGTTGGATCTTCTTCCCTTGAAACTCTAGACCTATTCTAAAACTTGATTCTCAAAGATCAATAAGACACACTTTAAGCTTTATTAAAGTGTTTAAAAAGATTTTTAAGTGATATTTGATCTTATTATTCATTATTTAGTCACTCACTCAATCAGGAACTCTATTAAGTTGATCATTCCTTACCAAAACCTCTAAAAATTGATCTATCTAGGCAAATTTCCATATGTAGGCCAAAATTGGCTAATAAGACTTATAGGCTTTCATTGTCAATAATTGTGCATACCAATGAGTCAATATTATTTTTGAAGTTATCTTAGGACCTCTTCAGTGTCTTGAATATTCCAAACTTCATCAATGTCTTTACTGTAAACCTAATTTCTCAACTGGTTGTTGGTGTTGATTTCAGATAGTGGATTGTGTATTAGGAGTTAATAGTTTCTTAGGCCTTCAAGACTAATCCCTAGAAATATTTCATGATTATAAAAATATCTCTATTATGTTATTTATGTCTTAATATTGTCTTAAAACTTCCATCTCACCAACATTCACTTATTTAAGGAACATTTTTAATACTGGTTTTAGGTGCATACTTGGAAGGTATGATTGTGTATTATTGAAGTAAGACTAGGGTTATTATGACACCATTAAAACTATAATGGTTTAAAACTACTAAATATAGGTTTTTGATAATAAATTACCAACCTCATGGACTACTCAAGGTCCTTTCACATTGCCTTTAGTGTCTGCACATAGTTACAATCTTGTAGATGGCTCTCTTTGGTAATTTGATTATATGTTTTGGAGTTGAACTTTTGAGAGAATTAATGCCACTTTATAAATGTTTAAATATCACCAAAATATACCTCTCACTTCCTTACAAGTTCAAATAATCTTCAAATCATCCTCGAACTTTGTGTTCATTGTCTACATAGTCAGAATCATGTACATGACTATCCTACTAGGTTTGACTATGTTTTAGGTCTCTATAGAATTTTTTAACATTAGAGTATATAAATAATTTATTATGTATTTTTTTATTTAGAAAATTTTAAAAGTATATATGACTCAAAAAATCATAAACATCTTTGTTCAAGGCCCATTCTTAACTAGCTATTTGTAGGTGATCAACATGAGAAGGCAATTTGAGTATGTAGTTTGAGTGGACTTTTTAAAATATGTCATGACATCTTATAGTATACAAAAAAAAATTTTAACTTTATAATTTGCATTAAAATTACATATATCATCCTTAAATCACATTTCCAATCCTCTGCTTTCATTATTCACACACAGTCTTGTAGGTGATTGTGAGCCATTAGATTATTTGTAACTTTTTGAATTTTATGATACCTCCATTAGTCCATAAAATTTTCAAATTGACACTTATTATAGTGTTATCATGCTTTATAATCTAAAATTTTGATACTAACAATCATTGAGCTTCTTTGATTTGCATACCCATAGGCCTATTAAGATGAGGACTGTAACTTTTATGTTTTGAAGCCTTAAAAAGTGCAACATAAATATTATGACTCAAAAACCATTAATTAAATTGAATAAACATATTGAACCATACAAAAAATCTTAATTTACTTTAAATACATATTCAAAATCCCTCAAATCACCTTGTTATGCAAATATACAAACACAATTTACAAAGTGGATGAAGAAGTAACCATTTGGAACTTGTAAAAAATATATGTGATAAAAAATCCATGAATTGATTGTGAGGATAGTATATTACCATGAAGATTCACTAAAATTCATCATACCACTTGGATAAACTTTGAAACATAGAAAAGTTAATAGTCACCTCAAACTATGCCTAAGAACCACCTTTCATGCTAAAAGGACATCCACACATGCCACCATGATGAATTAATGTGTGTGAAGAATATAAATAAATCTTAGAACTCAATTATATTAATTTCATGCATCTAGGAATTCAAACTTTGTTTTGGATTTACACTAAACTTAGCCTATGGGGTTTTAAGCTCTAAAAAAGTAGTATAGATTCTTAGAAACTATTCATAAATCTAAGAGAAAAAATCCAATTAAAAATGACACAAATTAGAATCCCATAGAGGTACCAAACTTTTTCCAATATATCAACCCCCAAATATACTTATACTACCTATACCATCTGATTTAATTTGGCCTTCACTAGCTTGTGAATGAAGCGATGGGAGAGAGAAAGATATTTATGTAATTTTGGAGATTCAAACTTCTTCCAAAGATTTTTATTGACCTTTATAATGCCAAAGGACATTATTAATCTATTTTCACTTTCACATGACTTCAATAAGTTTGTACAAGTTCTTTAACTCCTTAAGACAGTGTTGAATTTAAAGAATCTAACTTTTTTTTTATTATTTGATAGGTTTGGAAGTTTAGTGAATGGTATTAATTTATTTATTTTATGACTTTTGACATACATAAATATTAGCCAAAAACCATATTTTCATGTATTTTCACCACCTTCAAGCCAGCAAATTAACCTTAGACATTCTAAAACATCATGAAATGTTGTTAGAAGATGTTTAAGACATAAAATGACATTAATAAACCCATAATAACCTATTAAAAAATTTAACATGCCTTATCTCTCCACGACATGTGTAAACCACTATATGACCACACTATGACTATACCTTAACTTCTCCAAACTAACCTTAAACTATCCTAACAAGGTTATATGAAGAATCTAGGGACTATATAAGCATGACTTGAACACATCACAATACCATGACAAGTGTGAATTTATAGGGGGGTGGTCAATTTGAATTTGGGTCAAATTTGGTAAATTCCTATGTCACATTTAATATTTTTTGGTCAGGTTTACATTCTTAATTTGGAAGTTCATTATAACACCTATGTGTGTTCAATATCAACAATATCTATTTATTTAATCACAACGCTATACAAATTACTTATATCATCATTTTAATGCATCATGTGAGGATTTTGGGACATATGATGGTTGTAATGGATTTTCCTCCATCATTGTCATGATTTATCTTTGCCTACATAAAGGCTTACCACTTGACTAGGGTTTGTGATTTATGTTTGTTTGGTTGTCTTGACTATGGTCTTGAAACTTGGTTTACTAAGAATTGAGTGGACTTTAGTCCATACAATTGCATTATTTAATAATTATTTTTTTATTAAAATGTTGCACTTTAGAGTGACATCATCATATAC
>JARHVA010003203.1:0-27500 GCA_037957365.1 Torreya grandis | reverse complement strand
TGGTTCATATACTGGTGGTGGTGGAGGCTATGTAATATGAATAGTTCCTTGAGCCTTGAACTTAATTAACTTCTAATATAATGTTTAGCATGTATCTATTTCATATCATGTAAGCCTATGAAAATGATAAAAGGGTCTACCATCTTATTGTGATAATCTATTGAAATATTTTTGATGGACTATGGGTAATGACATCAATCCTAAGTAAAGTAATATCTATAGAATTTGATGTGGTCTATCTTTTGAACTACCTACTTGAATTTGTATAATTGGGTCAATATCCATAGATGTAACCATACATACTAAGTGTATTGGTGAATTTTCCTCTAACTATAACTGGATGGTTGGGCTTGTATCTGTAAGGATATGAACTAGTGGTGTTACCTATGTGGTAAAAGGCATGAGTTCCTTAGAATCATCTTTGTACTCTATAAGGCCTATTGGTGTGAATCTCAATTCACATAAATAGTATTGATGCATGTTTTATGCACACCACAATTAAAGAGGTAGCCTCTAAAATTTTATAATCTTAGTGGAGGTAAAATCCACTCCATGACATGAGTTGTAAGGATGAAGTCTTTGAAAAACTATTGATGGAATAATTGGTAGGGAATACAAGTTGTTGACAAGGTTTTTTAGATGGAGGTGTGGTCCCTAAAAGGTAATGAATCACTATGTGATTTGGATGTATGGTTGGATTCTAATCTAAAGTGGGTAGGTCTCAAAACAAACTTGAAAAAGGAGGGAAGGGTAAGGCAAAAAAGAAGGCTATATGGTTTTTAGGAACTACTTCCCTAGTTGGTTTATAAACAAACTTGTGCTCTCAGAACCTATGCCTGTTGCTATCATTAATTACACACATAATCAGACATGGTTAAAAAGTATAAGGAGATAATGATGCAAGAAAATTCACAAGCACAAATAAAGGTTTCTCCTTTTAAGGTAGCTATTGCACACTCTTACTCAAGATATTATGGCTTGGGCTAATGAAGTATATGAGGTATCTTTTACACACACATTAAACTAAATCAAATAAAGAATTAGTACACATTCAAAATTATGAACAAACAACTTGACTATCTTAACCAATATATTTTATAAATCTTTCAATAGTTGTTGTACATCTATAGATCAGTATATCAATTAGTATAATCAAGAATCCATTCATAGTGATTATACACTAAATATTATTAAAACATACAACCACATAAAGTAACAACTAATTACACAAAAATTTGAAATAAAATACATAAACACTTTCATTGACAATCAAAATTGATGTTGCTCCTATATTCAAAATTTTTTAACAAAAATCCAAGTTGGATTACAATTATTTATATATACTTGGGTAAGGGGTTGCCTCATCCTCCAAGATCATACAAGTTTTTTATATGTGATAGTCAGAACTTGAGGTCTAACTGTGATATAGGAATTTAACTCAAAGGAGGATGTTAGTATAGAGTTAGTCTAAAAAATAATTAAAAATGAACTCACTAATAATCTAACATCCTTTAGCCATGATCATGGGGGGATAATAATGAATAAACCAAATGAGAACTCAAAAAAACATGGAAGGAAATGATAAATATAAACATAAAAACATAAATTCCTTACCAAATCATTGATAGCTCTAAATGGGAATTCAATTGGCTTGCTCAGTTTATGCATAATAAGTCTTCATCAATGACATATAGATAACATAATATCCTCTTTTCACCATTGTTGAATGCTTGGATTTATTGATGGTTTTATGGCTTGATTGATTCAATGGTTTGATTGCTTTGGCTCAATTCTAGCATTATAACACTAGGCTTTTAGCTTCATGAATTTATTCTTGCATTATAACTAAACTTTGATTAAGCTTTTCAAATGAATATATTTAGGCTTAATTTTATATGCTTTCAAATCCCTTGAAATGGGTTAAATTTGACCATGGTTGATTTTATTAACCTTGGTTGAGTTTGGCATATTCTTAGGATATTCTTTTAGATATTTTCCAAAGGTGACAACTCACAAAGGTAATGAGTGTGTTCTAGGATGATCTAAGATGCTATTTAATTTCAATTTTAGTAATTGATTTATTATCTCATGGGTGAACTTAATTAGGATTTTATATCTATTTAAATTGCTAATTGATTTTGATTAGGGTGTGCAAGTTAATTATTTTTAGGAATTTGGTCATTTGTTTGATTTTTATTAATTCAATGTGTGTATTTGCCTTATTTAATTGATTTAATAGGCTAAATTGATTTAATTCAAGGTTATGAAGCCAAATTCAAGACTAATATAAATTATTAGGTTAAATGTTCTATGATTGGTAAGAATTGGTCTAATAGTCTAATGCAAAGCCATTGGTGGCCAGTTTTACATGTTTATAGTTTGCCCCTATTTGGGAAGATGTTGCAAGCTGTAAGCATAGTAACATATTTTCAAAGAATAAAATGGTCCTTTATGATTACAACTACAATGGTAATGATGGAACTATAGCTTCCTCATCGAGGGAGAAATTAGTAAGTGGGTCAATAAATGGTCCCTTGAAAGAAAGAAATGAAATGAGGGGACCAAATAAATGAATATGATGGGGTGAAAACATAATTATTCACCCAAAATTGGGAAAAATCACTAATAAATGCAAGGGGATGGTGTACAATGGTTTTCCCAAGGCAATTATAAGAATTATACCTTGATAGTGGCAAAATGGTATGATAACACAATGATTTTCCCTATAAAGTGATATAATCATTGAGAAGATGGAGCTGCCCCAGTTAGAATAGACAGACGTGAAAGGAAAATTGGTGATAACACAATGATTTTCCATAGCAAGTGATATAATAATTGAGAATGCATTTGGGATGGTGTATAATGCTAATGTAGTATACCCTGATTATGAAAAGCATGATTGATGGCAAATGATTGATAACTTGACATAGAGAATAAAGATGAATTAAGAAAACATGCTAGTAGGGAGATGATTATCTAAAATAATAAATGTTGAATTTATTTCATTGCTTAATTACTCTATTTGGGATATGATTGGGATTAGATTGGGATTATTGTTGATGTTGATGCTAAGGAGATGGTGATGTTGTAGACCTCTCAAAGCTAATTTTTGTTATAGCATTTGATGGAAGGCCTCATGATAGAACACCATGGGGGCTTGGCCAAAATATTCATAAGGATTAGCTCCCGATATATGATACTCAATGGAAAACCATTGACTAATGATAAAAACCATGATGATAATGTAGATGTTTGAATATGGATAGATTCAAGATTAATGTGCAAGGAATCACCCAATGATCACACATAGTCTGAATCAAGGCCATAGTGCTAAAAGAAAATAATCAAGTAGAAAAAACAAAAATAGAAAAACAAAGAAACAAGCAAGACAAACAAAGAAATAAATAAGACAAACAATGAAATAAATAAGTGTTAGTCCCTGTGTTAGTATAAATAATGTGATGAATATTGCCCCTAGAAACTAAGTGATAACTAAACAAATAGACAAGATGGGGGAATATAAGGAAAGGAAGGGGGTGGTTGAGATATCTCCATATGTGCTAGGAAAGTGGATGCTACCTACATAGTTCTATGGATATGATGATCTAATGAAACTTCAATCCAAATTTAGTTCTCCCAGGGAATGCGAAAAAAATGATGATAAGACAAAAACATGATGCATGTGATATAAGAATGGGGATAAACTCATAAAATGGAAAGAGCATATGATAAAATTCCAAAAAAGCATGGGGAAACTAAGTAATAAGTGATTCATTTGTGACTTAGTGAGGGTTCCCAGAATCCTTAAGGCAAAGAAGTGGTTAATTTTTTTTGGTTTTATAAACTATTTTCAAATGTTTTTGAAAATTTTGAAGTATCTCAACTCAATCGATAATGACAAGACACTAATATAGTTCAAGCTTACAAAAAAATGTGAGATCATTATAACTTGAAATAATTCTCATAAAATGGTGAGAGCATGGTTGAAGTTTCTTGTAAAATGGTGAGAGTGTAGCTAAAGGGGGACTAAGCTAACCTTAATGTGAATTAAATGTGACCCATATAGTCTCAAAATGGATTTAGTTCATATCAGTTCACCTCATAACAAAGGAATATAACTAGTTTAGAAGCTAATTCAAACAAAATAGGCATAATTGGTATGATGTCATAATATGACATAGGAATGGCTAGGTAATAAGTCAAGGCACAATAAAAAAATATTATCCCTAGTTTTCCCATAGGTGGTTATAACTAAGACATAACTGATATATCAATGATACCAATTTTCCTTAGCAGGTGATATAATTAGTATCAATACTAGTGAACACTTATTTGCCCTAATAAATGATATAATCAGGCTCACATAAATAAACCTGATAAGAAGGGAATAATAAATGAGTAATGCAACTACCAAAACTTCTATCATACTGCTCCAAAATACTACCTCTATCTGAAATGCTTGAAATAACTACTAAAACTATTATGATTTTATATGCTAAAAATGTTAAACCAAAGGATGAACCAAGGTCAAATGGGATAGGTTGACAGGATTCAAAACATGTTTGGTCAAGTAGGAATGGAATGGTTGGATGGTTTGAATGGAATGTAAAAATGAGAGGATGGTAAACTAGATAGTTTGATAATACTAAAAATAATAATATTGATAATATGGTACAACTTGAAATGGTCCTTATAGACAATACATCAAGTTACTCAAGCATATACCACTTGAGGTGAATAATGTTCATCAAATCATCAAGTTCATTTTCATATAGTGTGGTGAGCCTATATGCTCTAGCACCATAGTCTATAGTGATGATGAAAGGAACCACCTAGTTGGGTTTTAACTTTCTTCTATGCTTCTTTTTTGCCATGGTATTTTTTTGGTTCTCTTTTAGGAAAAGATCACCAAGTTCAAATGTTCTATATTTTACACATTGATTGTATTGACCCTAAAGTTGGTTTTGATATGCCTAGAGATTGTTCACAACATCTATGCACTTCTCATCAAGTAAATCTAGCTCTTTCAAGTGAGCTACTTGATAGTCATTATCATTGAGAAAATGCTTGAAATATATGTGTAATGAAGGAAACTCAACCTCAATGAGAAGTATGGATTTAGTGCCATAAAAAAGTGATTATGAAGTGGCTCCTATGGGTGTGTGATGACTGGTATGGTATTCACAAAGGGAAAAAAATATCTGAAGGTGCCAATTGTGACCAGCATCATTGAAAATATTTTTTAGAATATTGATAATGGTTTTATTTGATGCTTTAGCCTAGCCATTACCTTGAGGGTAATATGCCACTAAAAAGTGTTGTGTGATCTTGTATTCAACACATAGATTTTTGACATCCTTGTTCTTAAATGATCTTCCATTATCATATATAATGTTAGAAGGGATACCATAGTTGTAGATGAGATGGTTAAAGATGAATTTGGAAATTTGATTTATAGTCACATAAGTGAGGGGTATAGCTTCAATCCACTTAGTGAAATATTTGGTGGTGGTGAGAATGTATTTGTGGCTATCTGATGAGGTGGGGTTTATCTTTCCAATGAGTTCAAGGCCTCATGTAGAAAATGACCATGGTGACAAATTTTTTTTAAAGTCTTTATGGGTGCATGAATTAAATTAGAATGCCATTGACACTTTTCACATTTTTTGACATATGCAACTACATCTACATCCATCATCGACCAATAGTAACTAGTAAGTAAGAGATTTTGAGACAATACTACCCCACTAGTGTGGGATCCACATACTCCTTCGTGAACTTCCCATAATGCTAGAATAAATTCTATTGAAGATAAATAATGAATTAGAGTTTCATCAAAACTATGATGGTATAGGGTTAGTCTAAGTAGGGTGTAATATTGGGCATTGTGGATGAAAACTTTAGGTTTTTTTTTGAGATAAGTATGGGGGGAGGATTTTCTCATGTAAATAGGCATATAGGTCTGAGTAACAATTAGATCTGGGACTAACAATTTCACATATTATCATAAGAGTTGAAGGTTCATGAACTAGTGCTATTACATTCTCTACAATAAATTGATATTCACTAGTTATGTTTCCATGGAAAATCAATAATTCAATGGTAGCCATGTAATTTGTTGTTCTATTGCTTTCTCTTAGTATAATCTCAAATTGAATGTCAGTAATCTATTATTTGAGAGTGTTAATCATTACCTTATATATAACCAGCTTGTCATCTTTAGTTTGGAAGTGGTTTGTAAGTTTATTGATGATTAAATAAGAATCACCATAAATTTTTAAATGACATACATTCAATTATACCACCTATTGAAGCCATATGATGAGTGGTTCCTATTCGACCATGTTATTGGTACAAGGAAAGTTGATTCTAAATAACTTGGGGATTAGATCCCCTCGAGGTGTTATGAATAAAAGGCCTAATCCTAATCCATGTAAATTGAATGATCCATCAAAATATAGCTTCCAGGGCTGCTCCTTAATAGATGTTTCAATGATTGTCATGATGGATTCATCAAGAAATTGGAATGTTAATGGCTCTATGTCTTCAAAAGGTGCTTCATCAAGCTGATCTATGAAAATTTTCCCCTTGATTACTTTTTGGTTTACATACTCTATCTCAAAATCACTAAGTATCATGATCCATCTAGCCATATAGCCTTGTAAATTTATTTTTGATAGTAGATACTTAAGCAGATCTACTTTGGAAATAACCATGGTATTTTTGTTCAACATGTAGTGTCACAGTTTTTAAGCTACAAAGACCATAGTGAGACAAGATTTTTCTATTGGTGTATAGTTGTGCTCATATGTAACTAGTGTATGGCTTAGATAGTACACTACATGTTATTTTCCCTTGTCATTATGTTGAGCTAGAAGTTCCTCTAGAGCATTATTAGTAGATGAAAGATATAACAAGAATGGTTTCCCTAGCATCAGAGGTAATAGAAATAGGGGATTCATGAGATAGTTATTTAGCTATTAAAAATCCTTTTGAAAGTTATTATTGAAATGAAATGTGACACCTTTATTTAGTAGGTGTGTAAATGGATGACATTTGTCTACCAATTAAGATATGAAGCATTAAATGGACTAGATCTTACCCTACAAACTATGAAGTTGCTTTAGGTTGGTTGGTGGTAGAATCTATATTATGGATCTTACTTTAGTTGGATCAAATTCAATACCCCTATAAGACATGATGAAGCCCAATAATATTCCTAATGTAACTCTGAACACACACTTATTAGGGTTGATCCTGACTTTATATTCTCATAGTCACTCAAATATCCTCCTTAATATTGTTGGATGGTCAGCCCTAGTTTTGGATTTACCTAGTATGTCATCGATATAATACTTGATAGTGTCATGCATCATATCATGAAATATGACTATAATATCTCTTTGATAAGTGACATGTACATTATTAAGGCTAAATAACATGACCTGATAATAAAATGTTCCCCATGAAGTGGTGAATGTTATTTTGTGTTAGTCTTCTAGTGTTATTCTAATATTATTTTAACTTGAGAAGTTGTCCATTACTAAAATCATCTCATAACCCACTATGTAGTAGACTATCATGTCAATGTTATGTAGTGTAAAGTCATCCTTAGGGCATGCTTTGTTAATGTAATAGAAATTGGTATAGATTTTGATTCCCTTTGGTTTATTACTAATAGGTACTACATTGGAAATCCATTTAGAGTAGTCAATTGGTCTAATACATCCTACTTCTAAGAGTTTTTCCAACTCTTTCTTCACTAATATAGTAATGTAAGGATACATTTTGTGCATCTTTTATTTTATCAGTTTGGCATCAATATTGACCATAAGGTGATGTAGAACCAAGGTCAGGTCCAAACTTGGCATGTCAGAATATGCCCATGTAAATATATCCACAAATTCCCTCAAAAGGGTTGTAAGGACTTCACACTCCTTCTCAGTAAAGGATGCACCTAACTTGATCCAATTCAGGTCATTTAGGGACCTAATGTTAACCTCTATTATATCTATAACTAGAAGAGTTTAACCATCATCAAGGATAGTTGGTAATGGTTTAAACTAATTGGCAATATTAGAGTCTTCTGTTAGGACTTGTTATTCGACAAGCTCTCCAAGACATGATGAATTAGAATATCCTAATGGGAGATCAAGGAATGTGACAAAGATAGTTGTAAATTCCTATATGACTTGATCAAAGGAATCCTACCATTCAAGATTGAATTTAGACCCATTATCATGTTCATTATTAACATCTTCTAGAATGATTTAATTAAAATCCTATTGCTCTTCAAGGCTGAACTCAGATCCATAGTGAACTTCATCATTATTAGTTTCTTGCATAATTTGCTCAAAATCTTGATGATCTTCAATACTAAATTTAGACCTATAGACAAGTTCTTCATTGGTGGTCTCTTGGTCTATACATGAAGAAGGTTTAACACCCCAATCTAGTGGCACCTAAAATAGGTTTCCACCACTAGATTGGCATTTACCTTTACTATTTCCCTAGTCAAAAAGTGCCTCAAATAGGTTTTCATTTTAAAACCTCAATGTTTTATTTATTTGATTTTGGTTAAAGGTGTTTAACCATTCTCCAAAATAGGATTCATCATTGATCTCCCAATAAAAAATTGTCCCTAAGGCCTAGAAAACAATAAAATGCTTCATCATTTTGAAAGTCATCAATTGGTATGTGTGCCTCTTTTTGGTTCCATTCTATTATTTGGGAATAATATAATGGTAGGAGATTTTTATGAATGATTGGGTGAAGGGTTAAAATAGTGTGATTATCAAATAGGTTAGTCTGGACTAAGTCATTGAATAAGCTATGATCAGACTCTACATCACTATCAACATCCTCATCACTAGTCGATGGCAATGAAACATGAGTAAGGTATATGGGGTCATCCCCAAGTAGATTAAATCTAAGTCCATAGGTTCCTTTATACTTGGTCATAGAAATAGGTTCCAATGTTCCTTGTAGATTTAGACTAAAGCCCCTTCCTTCATAGTCTTAATTTTCCATGATGCGATTGGGAACATGATACTTAGGGTTCTTATAATAATCAACCAAATTGTCATTGTACGATAATGACTCATTTCCTTTAAGAGGGTCCTATTTTAGGCCAAAATTTGGTATGAAATGATTGGTCTTAGATTATGAATTTGGCCTTTGCCTTTTCTTTTCTAGTGCATGTGTGGCATAGATTTAGGTCATCCAAAGGCTTTTGGGTTCTGAGGAAGCTTTGTGATATGAAAGGTAACATGAGTCAAGTACTCTCCTGGGCCATTAGCCAATATGGTAAAATGATTGGATACTTCAAGAGGTGACATGTGACTAAGAGAATCAAGGGTATTAAGAATAATGTAGTTGTCCCTTAGTTATTCAAAGAGTATTACCTTCCCCTTATTCTAATTATTAGATAGATTAATGCCAAAATGGTAGTTTTAACTTTAGAACTCAACCTCTAGATGTTTACAATGCTCATATAGATGCAAATCTCCTAAAATGTTAATCTCCATCCTTGAATGGGAGAACATGATACATTGGTGCAATGTTGATGGGACTACATGAATCTCATGTAACCAATGCCTACCTTGAAGAATATTGTATGATAAATCAAGATATGACACATGGAAAAGGGGTATCATGAGTCAAACACTCAATGATAATTGAAAAGCTAATGGTGACCTATGATTCATACTCTTGATTGTCCTATACTTTGATGGTGATCATTTTTGCTTGGAGATATACCATTGTATACACAAGAATCTTGATGAGCTTGAGAGACACTATGTTCAGACCTTATACATTATCTATAAGGACATGTTTCACTTTGTGCCAAATTATATATACTTTAATGCATAATGGATTGTTATGTATTGGGCCAAGAGGTGACATATCACTTTGGTTGAATGTAACTTGTTAGGCTGGATCTAGGTGTCCAACCAAAGATTCAAATTGGTTAGGGGATATGTCATTTAGAATAGTGGATTGGCTAAGGTATTTATTTAAGATTTTCTTATGGATTGTTGACATGCACAACAAATCTAAAATGGATATTTGTGTTAGAATCTTTTGTAATTATTCCACTATATCAAATGTCTTTTCTTAAACAATGTTAAATGGCTTATTCTAAGGCCAAACAATGGGTTAAATGATGGGTGAAGTGGCAGGTGGTTGTGGGCCTAGTATGGTAATTATAGACCATAAATTTATGATTGCATAATTAGAATTAGATACAGGACTATTATTGCTAACTGATGATGGTAGAGGGGGCCAAATAAGATAAGTCTCGATCATTGATCTAATTGAGTGTGATCATGGGAGAATGATGATTATTAGTATAAGGTCCTAAAATGGGAATTCCTACTTGTTGATTCACTTGTGTGTGGTCCTAGGTTAAAGAAGGGTTACCAAAATTATTGGATTGGTTTGGTATGAATAGCAACAGTCTTGTTTGGTTGAAATTTGTTCTAATATTGATGGAAATTATGTTAATGTCACCTCCCAAGATAAGACCTATAACTAAGCTATAGTCATGTGTAATGTCATGGTAGGTTTGTTGGTTATGGACACTATTCTAATTTTTGTTCTATCCATTGTTTTGGATTTGATGTTTTTGTTGTTGATTCTATTGATTATACCTTTGTTGTTGTTGTTGTTATTGCGTAGACTGATTGTTATCTTGAGGAAATGGCTTCTGATAGATGCTAATATTTTGATTGGATGTGAAAGCTCCATTATCCAATGTGATCTTACCATTATCAAACATGTTTTTAATGGCATGTTTTATTTGCACACAACATTGTAAGTTATAACCTTTTACCCTATGAAACTCATAGAATTGTTCTAGCTTGTACCAGTCTAACATGTCTTTACCCTCATGATATTGCTCTTTTGGAATAGGGTATCTAATTAGGTTAGCTAATGTGAGCTTTAAAAATACTACTTTTATGGGTTCTCCAAGTTTGGTAAAATAATGATGAGTAGGTGGGTTTCTCCTTGGAGGAGGTGGGTTTTGTAAAGTCAAAGGCTACTATGGTTTTTGTATTTTTTATGATGGCCTAGGTTGTGACTATTATGCGTGTTATGGATTTTGAAGAGGTTGTTGGGTAGGAGTAAGATGGAAAGGTGACACTAGCTAAGTAAACATTATTTACACCATTTGGACATGGTGTGAATCTATTACTCCTTGATAATATTCTTTTTTATGATTAAATTATTTTGGCCTATCATTATTATTGACTTGTGCCAATTGTGATGCTTATACTTAGTTTGAATTTTGGTTTTGATTGTTGGTCTAATTTTAGTTTTGAAAATTACTCTAATTGGCTGAGTTTATTTTTATGATCCCTTTATTAATAAGGGCTCTTTCAATCACTAAACCTTTATCAATGATCTCTTTGAATGTGTGCACACACTACAACTCTAGATAGTAGGATATTTTACTATGTAGACTTTTGGTAAACACAACTGGTAATTTCTTATCTATTAGATTATGGGTAAACTGGCTTGCAAGGGATCTCCATCATTGTAGATAACTTGCAAAGATTTCACCTAGTTTTTTCTTTGTTTGCATAAAGTTAACCAATGAAATTTCATGCTCGAGATTGTATGAGAAGTGTTTCACAAACTTATATGATAGATTATTGAAGTCATAAACTAAGTTCTTTGGCAATTTCAAAAACCATTCCAAGGCTTGTCTAACTAAAATCCTTAGAAATAATAACAATAGATAAATGTTACTATATGTCATTGGTTGATATGTAATAAAGAACTTTTTCAGATGTGCTTTGGGGTCACCTTTCTCCTTGTATTTATCAAAATTGGGTGACTCATACCCTAGAGGGAATGGAATATATAATTACTCCATGTTAAAAGGATATGAACGCATATCAACCAATTTAAACTTTTTAAGCTATTTCCCATCTTGGATGGTGGCAATTGCATCCTTTATTTGTTGTAATTCTTTCTCAAGGAAACTTTTTGGAATATTGGCTTAGATGGATGGTTGGGTGGTCACAAGTGGATTACTTAGACTAGGATATGATGGAGTGATTGGCTTAGGTAGGTTGGATTGGCTGGGGAATGGTCCAAGAATGCACATGCATTGATTAGGGTGCAATTATTGAAATTATATCTATGTCAGTGTAACATTCTAGTTGTGGTTGGATATGTATAATTTATTTTATTGATATTGAGGCTAGGATGGAGGGATACAACCATATTATGACTATTATTATTGAATAAGTAGTTGTTTTTTACTATAAAAACCTTATTATTAAGTGGGAACTTGTGATCCAAGACCCTATCTCTGAACCTATCGTATATTTTATACAAAAGGAAATTTATGCCTAAAAGGTACTTGAGGAACATTAGAACCTCTTTATTGTATGAATACCTATTGAGAAGTGGATGCATGTTAGATATTTGATACCTATCACTAACCAATATAAATATTCTATTGATTAGACATCTTGATTTTGGATTGCTATATGGCTTGTGAGGGAAGATGTATGTTCACTACTACTTAGCGAGGTAGAACATTGGTTTCCCCCTATTAAGGTGGTAATGTGTTAAGCCTCTAATGGATTGGGAATATTGATTGTGCTTGGTGTTGTAGAATACTACTCATCACATTTTGGGGAGCATTAGTGTTTGACATGCTTTATTATGGTGTGGCACTTCTTTTTGGTTAGATACTTAATCCTATTGGTTGTACACTTGAAGAAGTGGTTGGTTGAGGATTAGAAGTAGTTAGTTGATGTTGGGATGTAGAATCTCCTATTCCTTGATTTTGAAAACCACTAATGGTTCGAGTTGAAGGCATATTTTTTTTAATTGATTGTTTGTGTGCAAACACCACTTTAGTTTAAATTAGACATTGCTTGCATGTTATCCCTTATGTTTTACTCAGTATCTTGCATAGAAACCAAAGATATTTCCTCTATAATTAGTGTATTGAACATAGTTTATACTAAAGTTTTTTCTATAAATAGGTCTAAACACTGATTGTCTTGACCTATCAACTCCATTAAAACTTATGTTTGAGGGGCTAGCTCAATAAAAAGGTGCATTTGATAAGGCCATATTAGTGAAGTTACATAATAAATTGAGATATATCTAGTATTCTAGATGAATTTGATCAAAGTGGTCATCTATAGGACTTATTTTTGGGATAATCACATGGGGTTTTTGATAAGGTATTGGTACAATGTCATTAAGATTGCTAGAAGAGAATTGTTCATGACTCTGATTGTAAAACATGTTGGAAGTTCCTCTTTCTATATTTTTTATGTTTTCATACCCTACCTCTATGTTTTTATTAGGATCATATGTTGGGAGTGTTATGATGTGATAAGGTTTTTATTAGGTAATTTTTGTAATTGATGGTATGATAGATAAGTATTGGGTGGTTATCTCTTGATCTTGCTCTATATATGGAGGTGTACTAACCAAATAGTTGGCCAAAGGATCTTAACTTTGTCTCCCTGGTTGAATGTTTTTAGGTGGATAAGAATCTATTTCCCAAATGATATTATCTTCAATAGGGTTTTCCACAAAGTCCCCTTATGTCAAAGGATTTCCATATCCTCAATTGTACATAGTTCCACTATGTGTATAGTGAGCCATGTTTAATTTAAAGGACAAATATTTCAAAATAAGAGAAGAGATTAGGTTATATAAAATCTATAAAATATATGCCTTTTGGAAAGACAAAGGGATCAAATATGATCTAGATTGCTCAAAGGTGGAGCTAAATCTCTGAAAAGTCTATGCAAAGACTTGATAAAAATAGTGTAGCATTAAACAACAAATTCTAAGTGTTTGATACATGCAAAGGTCATGAAAAATGACTTAAGAATCAAACTACCAAACTCTAATGTCAAAACATGTTCCAAGTAGGTCTAAGATACTAAAGGGAAAAGTTGTTAGGTCTTTTGTCGAAATGCAGAGACAAAATCT
The DNA here is from genome assembly GCA_037957365.1 of Torreya grandis. Lineage (NCBI taxonomy): Eukaryota > Viridiplantae > Streptophyta > Pinopsida > Cupressales > Taxaceae > Torreya > Torreya grandis. The sequence goes on along the minus strand of JARHVA010003203.1, from coordinate 13,526 downwards.
AGGCTTAAATAGGATATGCGAGGACTAATGCCTAAATAGAGGCAAAATCTTGACTTAAAAAGGATGATTGATTAATCTAACAAACTTGGAACAATTTACTTAGACAAGGTACATGACTCTAGGCATAAAATATGGTTTGATTAGTATAGGATGCTAAAAATGAGATGTTTGAAGATAAAATGATTTGACCAAAATAAAATCACAAAATAATATAATTTTCCAAATTTAAGTGATAAATTAACCCAGGTTACATAATCCAAAAGAGGAAGATTTGGGTATCAACCACATGAATTGATGTCTAAACCAGAATCAACCAATATTTGAATTTGAAATTTTAATAGTTAATCAAGGACTCAACTAAGGTAAACTAGGATCTGATGACAAATAAGATATAAAAGATTAAATAATGTGACTAGGCTTAGATAAAGATCCAATGAGGCTCAAATGATTGGTTACAACATTAATAGTTTGGATGCAAGATAAGACAAGTCTTTTGAAACAAATTAGGTAGTGTAATGGTGTTAGAAATCTTGAAGGATAATGTGACAAATGGTTTATGTTTCAATACTTCAAAGGCATAAGATTTTGAAATTATTTGGGTAGCATAACAATTCCCTCCTCAATCGAGTGCTACTCGTAATGTTTTAACATAAAAGAGAAATGTTTGCTAAGTTAAATCAAAGTGTCATACAGGTAGCATAATGCCTTCTCAAATAGTAGAGTGATGTGGAATCATGACTCATCAAATGATATGTTTAAAAAAATACAAGTTCTATTCTAACACACCAAGCAAAAAAGACCAAAATACACTAAGTATAATCATCCAAATCCTAGCAAGGGTATGGCAAGGTGGGGTTGACTAAACTAATTATTTTTTAAACATTATAGATGGATCAATTACATAGGAATTTAACATATAATATGCCAAAATAATATCACATCATTTGGTTTCATGTCATATGGATTTTTGTAAAAAGTTCTTGCCTTTTTTATAACCACTACATCCATCACTTGCTCAATTTAGTGTGATGTCCAACACACTCAAACATTTTGGGCTTAGCCCTCGTACTAGAGGGTTTAACCATTAAAACATCTAATCCTAGTGGGGTGATCCAAATCTATATACCCCTCCTGGAGAGGGGTTGAAGATACTTCTAGGAGATGAAACTCCAGGTCAAAACTTCCCTAAAGAAACCATGAGAGGTAATGAAGTCCCCCTCATAGGCCAAGATGCAATGAAATTAAAAGACTAAGTAAAATATCTTTAAAGGCTATTTATAGATCATAAAAGCTAATTATATCTTGGGGAGATCCTTGATAACTTCTATTTTACATATTTGGACTAAGGCACTTTGCATTGAAGTTGGTACTTTTGATCCCAAAAGTTCCCTAAAAGGTACAGGTGGGAGAGTATACACACAAAACTCCCTATTTACTCAAACAAATCTAATCTAGGAAAAAAATGATAACAATTTTTAAAAAAAAACCTTGAAGTGTTTTCAATTTTATATCAATAAATGAAATGTGTGGTGATATTCTTTAGCTCCTTGGCTTTAAGTTGTGAAGTTTGAAATAAAAATCAAAACATTTAACACAAACATGCAAAAATTTCTTTTTAAACCCAAATTGAAATGCCTAATTAATTTTAAAACGTCCCAAAAGAAGTTTGAAATAAATAATTGAGCTTATTTTAAGGATTTTTCAAATGGGCCCTGCAAGAAAAAGGTCAGCACTTTATTTAGCCTTCAAGCTTATTTATCAAATGAGACAAGCAACTTTGAAGGGTAAAATCTGTCAACCTGAAGGCAAAACCTCAAGAAAGCAAGCGTGTTAGGTTAGTAAAAGGTTTAAAAAATATAAATACAAATCTCAATAAATCTCAAAGAAATTAAAAAAAAAACTAAACCTATGAAACATGAAAACAAGAAGTTAGAAGTTTAAAACAAATAAAACTGAACACATAAAATATAATAACCTATAGTTAGTATTCTAACCATAACTTAAAAAATATATATCCATTTATCACAAATATTTTGGAGGTTGTTTATAGGTCTAGGGAACACCTCTATTAAAATATTTAGGTCAAAATAGTGAATAAAAAAGTTATTATCTCTATACTAACCATTTTTACCAGAAAATTAGAAAATAAAAAGTGACAATCACTAAAAAAAGTCATAACTTTTAAACTATAAATCAGATTTTAATGAAATTTTGAGAGAATAAATATAAAAATGGTAAAAAAAACCTATATAAATTCACAAAAATAGTAAACTGATTAAAAATAATATCTATTTTAACAACTTTTTTTGTTCAAAGATGTGATGTGTGCAATTGTGTCCCACCAGGCATGCCATTTGTGATCTAGGAATTTAATTCAAAGGTCTCAAAAATATTGAAAAATCAACTCATTAACAATCTAACATCCTTTAGGCCTAATCATGGGAGGATCATAATGAATAAACCAAATGAGAACTAAATAAAACATGGAAGGAAATGAGAAATATAAACATAAAAACACAAATTCCTTACCAAATCCTTGATAGCTCTGAATGGTAATTTGGTTGGCTTATTCGGTTTATGAATAATAAGTCTTAATCAATGACATATGGCTAACATAATATATTATATACACCATTGTTGAATGATTGGCTTCATTTATGGCTTGATTGATTCAATAGCTTGATGTCTTTGGCTCAAATTTGGCATTATAACACTAGGCTTTTAGCTCCATGAATCTATTCTTGCATTATAACTCTACTTTGAATGATCTCTCCAAATGAAAAGATCTAGACTTAATTTTATAGGCTTTCAAATCCCATGGAATGGGTTAAATCTGACCATGGTTGAGTTTATTAACCTTGGTTGAGTTTGGCATATTCCTAGGATATTATTTTAGATATTTTCTAAAAGTGACAACTCACAAAGGTAATGAGTGTTTTCTAGGATGTTCTAATATGCTCTTGAATTTTATTTTTAGTAATTGATTTATTATCTCATGGATGAACATAATTAGGATTTAAAATTAATTTAACTTGCTAATTGATTTTTATTAGGGTGTGCAAGTTAATTAATTATTTTTAGGTATTTGGTCATATGTTTGATTTTGATTAATTCAATGTGTGTATTTGCCTTGTTTAATTGATTTAATAGGCCAAATTTATTTAATTCAAGGTTATGAAGCTAAATTCAATATTAATATAAATTATTAGGTTAAATGTTTGATGATTGGTAAGAATTGGTCTAATAGTCTGATGCAAAGCAATTGGTGGCAAGTTTTACATGTTTACACTGTGGTTGAAAAATGTATAAGGGTCCAATTGTAGTTATCAATTTAAAATAGACTTTATAAAAGATGTGTAAGATGTACATGTGTATAAAGATAAAGGTAATTATTTAAAATCATATCTTGAAGTACATGTAAACTTAAAAATATATGTAATGTTTACAAAAATGTACATGCACAAAATCTTAGCCTTTCATAAATTGTGAGAACAACCTATTAAAAAAATTTAGATTAGCAACCTTCAAATATAAATCAAACTTGTGTCAAATAAAAGTATCACTTTACTAGTGCTTCAAAAACAATGACACTATTTACTATGACTAATCTTAATATGACTATGTGTTGCATGATATCTGTCATTGAGTCTAGACTTTTGAAAAGTGCACATAGGACTCACACCGTTAGATCTCTATGCATGATGGAATGTCAGCATACCATTTGGCATATCTATTGGCTTCTTAGGCTCTTTTATAAAACACACTCCATTTCTTAGTGCTATTTCACCATGTGGCATATTCTTATCAAATGTGTGTCCATTGAAAAGTCTCCATCAATCTTGCACCATCTCTCTGCTTGTACCCAAGTTAACATTAACTATTGATCTTCTTAGGCCACTAACATTTGAATCCAAATGGTTAATTTATGAGATTAATTTTTATATTCATAAAACCATCAATGATGTCTATTGTCACTTGGATTTTCACCCTTTAAGGAGATGATAAGGATCTCCTCATCCAAGTGGTACAATTTAATCACCTCTAGGATTATGGGTAGCCTAAATAACAAAGTGAATCTCTAGATAGGGATAGCTCCCTTGATGTAAAACTTAGGATTGAAACTATAAATAAAATTTTAGGGGGTGAAAATGGAGAGAGATAACTGAAATATAAACTAAGGAGGTGATACACCAAATCAATTTTATGACTTCTAACCAATTACATTCTACACTTGAGACCAAGAAACTAACCAAAACATACACATTTCCAATCCAAGTCTTCTTTCATCAATATTACATTATGAGCTTATGGAAGAATTTCTTATGATAGGAAGACTAGGAAAAAGGGCTTAAATGGCACTGATGAAAATAAAAGCTAACTTAAACATAGAAATTTCTTAGAACACTTCACATGCCCTATAATATGAAGCTATAAATATGTGAAATAATGTGATAATTTGCTAAGGAATCCATATCCTTCACTAGGTAAACCCAACATTCAAGTAAAAAACACTAAGTACATTCATGGAAGAGGTAAAACTTAGCCATTTTATTTATCAAAAGGTATACAAATGAGTAGGTCTTTTCCATACTCAGGTGGATCATCCAATACAATGACAAAATGGCTAGCTCTTATAGAGTTTTAGAGAGAGAGAGAGAGAGAGAGAGAGAGAGAGAGAGAGAGAGAGAGAGAGAGAGAGAGAGAGAGAGAGAGAGAGAGAGAGAGAGAGAGAGAAGTCCAAGGGTCACAAAGACACTTTAAAAGTTTATAAAATCAGTTATAAGTTCATGATAAGAGGGTATGGATCAAACCATGCAAGGATGGGAGAAACAATTGTCAATCCAAGTCATAAACTTGAAGAAAATTAGCAAGAAACTCCTCCCCTTGCATAGAAAAATTACCTTCATGATTATGTCTATTTTATTTACTTTTAAATAATCAAGGGAATATAAAATAATTATAATTTAAGGGTAGGATCTCTAACATTTATATCCATGCATTGGTTTCATGATTGGTCTTCTATAATCACCTACAAGAGAGACATCATCACTTGCACTCTAGGAAACCTCCTTCTCATGCACCTATCACATTTGGATTTAGTTGATCATGAAAATACATGGGAGGGAGTGAATGACATGTTTCAATACCATCAATTGAATTGGAATCATCATAAAAGCTTTAAAAACATCCCAATTAATGTTTTTTATCTTCTTCACTAGCTTATCCAATATGCCAGATTTGACTGGCTGAGTTGAAACACCATTTGGGGTATGTATAAGTAGTTTCATGGAATGAAATGAATATAAGGAGATATTATGAGTTTAAATATTTCTCTCAAACTTTGTTTCATATACTATCTCATCCTATAGTCTTGAAAACACATAAAATACTGAGAAAATCAAGTTTCTATCCCGATTCATATAAGTCCATACAACTCATCATTGTGTGAAGTAACCTAGGAGAGTCCTCTCAAATTTATAATATATATTTTGGTTAAAATATGTCCTTAGATGCCATAACCAACTCCATTTTCCAAAACTAGTTCCTTTAAGGGTTTTCCAAGGGTTTTAGACATGTTTTGGATCTTAAGGGTTATTCATAAACCTTGGACATCCAAGTTGCCAAAAAATTACACAAAATTTCTCTTAGGGGACCCTACTAACCATTATAAACTTAGTTGGACACCATGCAAACCTTCATGGGAGATATGATAATTGGAACTTGGCTTCTCATGCTTGTTTTCATGTTTCTTATATACCTAAGTTGATTTTTGAGTAAAAAATGGATTCCTTGATGTTATTTATACCTCTAAAAGATAAGAAACCTTTGATACTGACCCAAAAACATGTTAAAATACATTTTAATGCCCAACCCAAGCCAGATTTGATGTTGACCCCTTTTTTAAATATGAGGCTTAGTATGCCTAATAGGCCTATGTTGTTCTTGAAGCCTAAATTTACTCCTCATATCTTTACAAATAATCAAGGTGATTTAAAAAATATATAGTGACCCAATAGACATTTTCCAACTCACTATAACATTATTTCCATAATAAAAATGAAATTTGCTCATTATTTTCCCTTTAGGCCTTTATTTTTCCCATTAGGTCTGATTACAAACCTAGGAGTATGGAGTATCTTGTTTAGTGTCATTTTTACTTGTAGGGTATATTATTATTTATTGGTGTATTATAACTCTCCAATTCCTCCTTAAGGCTCTCCTTGACTTTTGGTTCACCTTCTATGAGTTTCTCTTCTGATTGCAAGTTTCATGCACCAAGGGAGTGCCCTTTATCTGAGACAAAATAGAGGGCACTACCCTATTTACCTAGACAAATTTTAATATATTATTTGTTTATCCAAGTCAAAATTATTCCTTACATAAAATTTCAGCTCCCTAATAGGTCATATGACCTCTTAACGTACCCAAAACATAAGATAGACTCCTACAAAAGATAGTGTGAAGAGTTTTTAACCATGACTATGTTTTGTGTGATGAGAATCACCTAAGAGTTATTTTTAACTTACATAGAGGTTCATGGATATCATAATAGTATTTATAATGTTTTCATAGGCTTTATGTGTCATGTTTATTCTCCCTTAACTCTCAACTGCACATGGAGTTCACTAAAATGAGTTTCCCTTGAATAACTAAGGAACCCTGACTATAGGTCCTATTCATAGGTCAATTTTCCCCTCGAACTTGTAAAAATATGCTTGAGTAATTTATTTGAACCTATATAATTATTTCACAAGTATTTTTATCCACTTATTCACCTTTTATAGGCTTATCATCATTAAGAGTAATACCTCATATTCACTACATTATTATGCCTTTTTCTACCATGCTTGTAGGTTACATCTACTCCATGAAACCTTGGTTATGGTGTTTGGTATTAAATTTAACCTCCTTGAGGTTATAATTACCTTGGTACTCATATTTTATTCATCTACATGATCTTAATAAACATAAACTATGATCTCTTGCTTTGACTAAAGCTTTTCTTACTTGACCCTTGCATGATTGAGTTCAGGGGTTTGGGACCCTATATAGGACTTGTCTTAGCCTTTGGAAGTTTATATTAAACTAAAAATATGTTTATTTAAGTGAAAATTCACTATCTAATGAATATTGGGTTCTTCTTAGTCATGTTATTTCACCTTCTACACCAAAAAAAAGTCTATACCTGACTGGATTGGGACATTTTGTAGGTCTACTGTAGGTTACCCTAAGACATTAGAGAGTCCACATTAGTCTATTTTGATAGTTTCCATGATTATTTTATATAATTTACATTAAATATCATTGATATCCTAATGATTCAAAACCTAAACTCCCCCTTTACAAGACACAAAAAATAGGTCTTGGTTGTAGGTGTGTAGCCTATGTATGAACTGAGAGGTTTGATTGGGGAGGTAGAGCATTGTATGACACTCCTTTATATGATCTCATAAATCATGGATATTACCTCCACCCAATGAAACATTCACATTATTTTTAGCAAGATAAAGCTTCCACTTTGGATGACAAATACCTTATTTGGGTCATAGTCCTGTAAACTCCATTGTTTGGTCAATATTAGATTTAGGTGTTTGAGGCCTTAATTGAGATGATCATGTTATGAAATGACTTCACTTGGGTACCCTAGGATTACAAGGTACATATGTATACCTTTACTCATCTATCTTAGATATTTAAATCATAAAGTATCCATCAAATTAAAGTCACTACCTTGACCTTGCCGTAGGTACCCATTTGACAACCTATACAAACTACAAGATGTACATAAAGATCAATGATATCACTTGCCATCTTGTTGATGATATTTAGGTCACAATAAGTTTCCTTTAATCATTTTAACTCTATAACCATGAGAATAATGTTCAGATTCCAACCTTGGTGAAAAATATATCCTTTTGGTTTCCAACCTGTAGACAATATTGAAAGGATTCAATGTTTTTTAGGGCCACCTTAGGCCTTAAAATTACCCTCCTCCATTGCTCATTATACCTTAAAATTTAGTAGGGATCTTGTATTATGATGGGGTTACAAGGAATGGTCATTTTTATACACTAAGAGTTCTTTCAACCATGTCATAAGAAAATAATGAAACCCCTAGGAACTCTATTTTCTTGGTTTAGGGACTGATGGCCTAAAACTTAGTTATCACCTTTGAAGATAATGTCAACATTTTTTAGTAAACTAGCACCTTAAAAGATTCAATCACAATGTGACCTTATGATAAGGCATACAAATTATTTAATCTCATGCTTCAATTCTCTACATTAACTCTTAGATCTCTATCAAGGCCACTTGTAGGTGGGCATTATGATGCATAGGCAGTAGGGAAGGATTGAAGTAATATGTGTGTTGCATAAGTCCTCAACTTGGCATGGTACCTATTTAAAACATTTTAATGAATATCCTCTAGAATTTAAGTGCATGAAAAATTATTTAAACATCCCATTCAATTTTAATCTATCCTCTAATCACCTATAACAAGGCATACAACATGTTGAATGATTGGTTTACCATGGTGGAGACATAGGCTTACAAACATGAGAATCAAGTAGACTTGGATGGGAAGTGAAAATGGGTAATTTAGATGTTTAATACATGTATATGAAACTAAAATAACCCTCTATATCCTTTGACAAGGCAAAAAACTGTTGGAAATGGTGAAACTACCCATAACTCAAAAAATTGCATCTTTTTGCAAATTGAGATGATTAACACCTCAAAACCTTATGAAACACGAAACCAAGTGTGGGAAACATTAGAGGTGGAATATAAAAATATCTTGAATTAATATCAGTAGTTGGTTCATAAGGAATTGGTCAAACTAAGAGAAAACTAATAGGGTGTACATATAAGTAAGTAATTTTGGAAGCTAAACTTCAAACAAATGGTTCATAAAACATAGGGCACCATTTATCAAAATTATTATATTTATTTTAAGGTATATAAGTATAGAATATTCCCCTAGGATAATTTTTCTTGAAACCCCTTGTGTTATCCATACCAAGCAAAAAATTTCAAGTCACTTCAGTCTTCCAAGAAGGGTAAAAAAGAGAGAATGGTTTTGAGCAAGAAATGTCAGTTTTAGATCAAACCAAATGTGGATTTGAGAATTGGGAAGGTGAAGCGTCACATTTACACATTTTCCAAGAGTTAAACTTCTCAAGGAGGTTGTACAAGTGCCAAACTCACTCTTTTCTTCAAGAAAACTACCTTTTTATAAGTAACCTGATAATTTTTAGTTAGTGACAGTTACTATAGACCTCTTAGGACACATGTCATGTGATAAAACTCTTTTAAACTTTCACATTTTCTAAGAAACATGTACAAAGTATTAAATGCACTATTTTTTACCCTTAAAATGACTCAAAATGATAAATGGACTAGGAAAATATTTGACCAAATCTAGTACAACATTAATTGACATCAAATAACATATAATTCACCTCATGACAAGAATGACCCCTTATAGACATAAAAAGTCAATTTTTTTACTAGGATGCCCTAATTTGACTAATAAGTCAAATTTGGTCAACAAATTAGTGACTCATAGGGGTGGTATGCCTATTATACTAACTAGACCAGTAGCCTTATCAATCCATTAAGATTATGGAGTAATTTAAGGATTGAGACAAATAATATACTTTGACCATTGACTCAAATTTGATCAAAACAAGACAACTAAGACTACCTCAACCACACAAATGAAAATGACACACAATAAAGAAAGCTAACACAGAAGACACACACATGTGCATAAGCATTTAGGGTAAATTGGAAATAACCTATTATACACAACTATAAACTAAACATACCTCCTTTATATGATCCAAAGGAAAATTTCTTGAATTCATCTTCATGGTGGGATGAAACATAGTGCCAAGTATGCTTCTCTTTGGATTGAATGCTTTGTGGACCAGACCTCTTCCTTGACACTTCATTTTATCTAATCTCAAGTAGGTCATCCTTAAATAGGTCTCCAATGCAGATATAATCATCTTGAACATGTTCACACACTTCATGTTTCTACCAAATCTTCATTTCATATTCAACTTGTATCTCTTTAGTAGGCATGGATTCAAGAGGAGTAGTTTCATGTTCCTTAAAATATTAAGGCCAATAAGAACTTGTCTCATCCTTTAAGAGATGATATGTTTCTTCCAACTGATTGATAAGATGATATTGCATCTTGATGACTTCAAAAAATTCATCATCAAATGCATTTGCTTCTTTAAAGGACATATTTGATAGAATGTTTTTCCTTTGCATACTTACTTGTGTACCAATATTGCCTTCTCCATATTTAATTAGCTCATAACCTATTTAAAGAGGAGTATATCCTACTCTAATTAATTCAAATAATTCATCCAAAGGCTGATTAAGAACTTGTCCATGTTCCTCCATGGTATCTTTCAAAGTGAGAAAAGAATCAACGATCATTTCTTCCTCATCTGAAAAAGGAAGACATCCATCCTCATCAAATATGGAGGTAAAACATTGTGAATTATCCTTTTTTTTCACCAAAATGAATCCCTTTGATTATTTATTCCTCATAAAAACTCATGATGTCTTCTTTATTATCCATTAATTATTCATGTTCCTCTTCATTTGCCTCTTTCAAGATAGGTTCTTCAACATAAAGGAAACATTCTTCATCGTCAACCAAGTAAAGAGATTCAACACAAGGACTTAACTTCTCTTCATCACTTACAACCTCATGAGGGATTTCAAAATCAACTTCAACTATCATAATCTGATCTATTTAGTCAAGGGATACAAGATCTTTAACCTCCTTCATGGTGATGCCAAGACTAGGCATCTTGAAATCATGTGATCTAGCCCAATGAGGCTACCAAGGAGGTATGTTTTCTTCAAGAAAGAGTTTTATTTATTTATCAACCAACTAATTCTCCTTTTCTTATAACACCATAGGTCCATCAATTCAAAGGGTTATGGGGGTAACGATAATATGTACTAGTTGGTGGCGGTGGAATATAGAGCTCAAAGTCAGATTGAGAATGCATTGTAAAAGACTCTTTGGGAAGCTCTTAAGGAAGGGGAGATGGGGTGTGTTTAGGCATAATATCTTCTTTTTGGACTAAACCTTCCATCTCACCTTGGCTTAGCAATCTCATCTTTCCTTCTAATTCTTCTTTTTTTTGGCTACATTCTCTTGGAAAAGCTTCTTTCAAAGTTGATAGGAATCATCATGGGGATAAGGATTGCATGAAGGCCGTCATGGAATAGAAGAAGCTTCTTGAGTAAGGGTGGGAGGGAAATTAAAAGGATCAAATCCATTATCCACTTCACACTCTTGGAAATTTATTCTATATTATTTATTACCCCATGACTCTACTATCTTGCTCCAACTTAGGATGTTAGGATTAGATGTCTTCTCAATTTCACACTCTTGATCAAGACTTTTCTTCTCATTCTTTCCCCATGACTTCACTATCTTATTCCAACTTAGGACATTATAATTATGAATCTATTTTTTAGGTGGTGGCGATGCAATGTGAGAGGACAATGAAGTCTTGAAATACACTTCTTTTGCTACCAACATGAATTTTTACAAATGCATATTAGCCAGCTCAATTTCTCTATCAATATTAGCTTCAAACACAAGGTTTATTATTTCAACTCTCTCCTCCAAATGATTTGGAAAAGGATGTACTTGATAAGGTTTATTAGGTTCATTTTTGGGAACCATGTAGGGCTAATAGAAACTTTGTTTAAGTGGAAATGAAGGCTGATAGGTTTGGTGAGGCTACCTTTCATGAACCTCTAACCTATCCTCTAAAGAAGAGACTAAACCACTCACATCAAGCATCTCACCTATGATATTTTGCCAATTTGCTCTCTCAATAGGTTCCCACTCTTTCTTAAATAAATATAATGCATTTACCACTTAATAGATGGAATTATTAGGAATCTTTTGAGCACATCCCATTTTCATATCAAGCTCTAATATATACCTTTCATATCTCAAAGTTCTTGTTTGAAGGTGGAAATGGGTTGATTGGAAAAAGGATTAGGTTGACTAGGAACAAGACATTGAGAATGCTAGTTATAGGACTAATACAACTCATGATAGGTTTGAATATGATCATATTGGGATTGATAATGATCATAACAATATTGATCAAGAACTTGTTCATATTAATAGGGAATGGTACAAGATGGATATGTTTCACCAACTTGTAGAGAAAAAAATCAAATCCAAGGTTAGCCATTAATCTTCATTGCGAAGTAGGAACACAAGAAAATTTTATCAAAAATATTCAAATGGAATACCGAGGCTATTTAACTGGCTGATGTATCTTTGAATTCACCATTGATGCTTGAAAATATGCCTCCAAAGGCTGATGTATTGAAGGACAACACCAAAAATCCTCCAACTCTTGGAACAAGAGTCCCATTGAGCATGAAAAAAACTATTGTCACTTGGATTTTCACCCTTTAAAGAGATGACAAGGATCTCCTCATCGAAGTGGCACAATTAAATCACCTCTATGCTTGTCGGTAGCCTAAGGAATGAGGTGAATCTATAAATAGGGATAGATCACTTGATGTACCACTTAGGATTGAACCTACAACAAACTTTTAGGGGATGAAAAGGGAGAGAGATAATTAAAATCAAATCTAAACTAAGGAGGTGATACACCAAATAAATTTGATGAATTCCAACCAATTGAATTCTACACTTGAGATCAAGAAACTAACCAAAACATACACATTTCCAATCTAAGTCTTCTTGCATCAATATTACATTATGAGGTTATGGAAGAATGTCTTATGATATGAGGAATAGGAAATAGGTCTTGAGTGGCACTAATGAGAATAAAAACTCAATTAGACATGGAAATTTCCTAGAATACTTCATATGCCTTGCAATAAGAGGTTGTAAATAGGTGAAATAATGTGACAACTTGCTAAGGAATCCATATTCTTCACTAAAAAAAAACCAAAATTCAAGTAAAACACACTAATTAAAATCATATAAGAGGTAAAACTTAGTAATTTTATCTATAAAAAGGTATATAAATGATTAGGTATTCACCATACTCAGGTAGAACATCCAATACAATGCCAAAATGGCTTATTCTTATAAAGTTTGAGAGAGAGAGAGAGAGAGAGAGAGAGAGAGAGAGAGAGAGAGAGAGAGAGAGAGAGAGAGAGAGAGAGAGAGAGAGAGAGAGAGAGAGAGAGAGAGAGAGAGGAGAGAGAGAGGAGAGAGAGAGAGAGAGAGAGAGAGAGAGAGGTCAAAGGGTCACAAGAATAATTTTAAAGATAATAAAATTATATATCCATTTATGAGAAGAGGATATCAGTCAAAAAATTCAAGGATAGGATAAAAAAGAGTCAAACCAAGTCATAAACTTAAATAAAAGTGGCAAGAAACTCCTCCCTCTGCATATAATAATTGCCTTCATGATTAGGCCTATTTTAGGGGATTGCAACTGATCAAGGGAATGTATAATGATTGGAATGGAAGGAAAAGGATATTA